>JBBPBR010001151.1:0-64402 GCA_037974775.1 Cicer pinnatifidum | reverse complement strand
AAATGACCTAAATGTTAATCTAAGGACACAAATGAACTTATTGGATGCACAAGATTGGTTAAAAACCCTAATTGGACAAGAATAAGCCTAGGGAGGACGAAAATGACCTAAATGTTAATCCAATGACACAACACAACTCATTGGATGCACAAGATTGGTTAAAAACCCTAATTGGACAAGAATAAGCCTAGGGAGTACGAAAATGACCTAATTGATCATCCAATGACACAAACACACCTATTGGATGCACAAGATTGGTTAAAAACTCTAATTGGACAAGAATAAGCCTAGGGAGGACGAAAATGACCTAAATGTTAATCCAATGACACAACTCAACTTATTGGATGCACAAGATTGGTTAAAAACCCTAATTGAACAAGAATAAGCCTATGGAGGACGAAAATGACCTAATTGATCATCCAATGACACAAACACACCTATTGGATGCACAAGATTGGTTAAAAACCCTAATTGGACAAGAATAAGCCTAGGGAGGACGAAAATGACCTAATTGATCATCCAATGACACAAACACACCTATTGGATGCGCAAGATTTGTTAAAAACCCTAATTGGACAAGAATAAGCCTAGGGAGGACGAAAATGACCTAAATGTTAATCCAATGACACAAATGAACTTATTGGATGCACAAGATTGGTTAAAAACCCTAATTGGACAAGAATAAGCCTAGGGAGGACGAAAATGACTTAACTGTTAATCCAATGACACAACTCAACTTATTGGATGCACAAGATTGGTTAAAAACCCTAATTGGAGAAGAATAAGCCTAGGGAGGACGAAAATGACCTAATTGATCATCCAATGACACAAACACACCTATTGGATGCACAAGATTGGTTAAAAACCCTAATTGGACAAGAATAAGCCTAGGGAGGACGAAAATGACCTAATTGATCATCCAATGACACAAACACACCTATTGGATGCCCAAGATTGGTTAAAAACCCTAATTGGACAAGAATATGCCTAGGGAGGACGTAAATGACCTAAATATTAATTCAATGACACAAACAAAGTTATTGGATGCACAAGATTGGTTAAAAACCCTAATTGAACTAGAATAAGCCTAGGGAGGACTTAAATGACCTAATTGATCATCCAATGACACAAACACACCTATTGGATGCACAAGATTGGTTAAAAACCCTAATTGGACAAGAATAAGCCTAGGGAGGACGAAAATGACCTAATTGATCATCCAATGACACAAACACACCTATTGGATGCACAAGATTGGTTAAAAACCCTAATTGGACAAGAATAAGCCTAGGGAGGACGAAAATGACCTAATTGATCATCCAATGACACAAACACACCTATTGGATGCATAAGATTGGTTAAAAACCCTAATTGGACAAGAATAAGCTTAGGGAGGACGAAAAATGACCTAATTGATCATCCAATGACACAAACACACCTATTGGATGCACAAGATTGGTTAAAAACCCTAATTGGACAAGAATAAGCCTAGGGAGGACGAAAATGACCTAATTGATCATCCAATGACACAAACACACCTATTGGATGCACAAGATTGGTTAAAAACCCTAATTGGACAAGAATAAGCCCAAGGAGGACGAAAATGACCTAATTGATCATCCAATGACACAAACACACCTATTGGATGCACAAGATTGGTTAAAAACCCTAATTGGACAAGAATAAGCCTAGGGAGGACGAAAATGACCTAATTGATCATCCAATGACACAAACACACCTATTGGATGCACAAGATTGGTTAAAAACCCTAATTGGACAAGAAGATGCCTAGGGAGGACAAAAATGACCTAATTGATCATCGAATGACACAAACACACCTATTGGATGCAAAAGTTTGGTTAAAAACCCTAATTGGACAAGAATAAGCCAAGGGAGAACGAATATGACCTAAATGTTAATCCAATAACACAAATGAACTTATTGGATGCACAAGATTGGTTAAAAACCCTAATTCGACAAGAATAAGCCTAGGGAGGACGAAAATGACCTAATTGATCATCCAATGACACAAACACACCTATTGGATGCACAAGATTGGTTAAAAACCCTAATTGGACAAGAATAAGCCTAGGGAGGACGAAAATGACCTAATTGATCATCCAATGACACAAACACACCTATTGGATGCACAAGATTGGTTAAAAACCCTAATTGGACAAGAATAAGCCTAGGGAGGACGAAAATGACCTAATTGATCATCCATCGCCACAAACACACCTATTGGATGCACAAGATTGGTTAAAAACCCTAATTGGACAAGAATATGCCTAGGGAGGACGAAAATGACCTAATTGATCATCCAATGACACAAACACACCTATTGGATGCACAAGTTTGGTTAAAAACCCTAACTGGACAAGAATATGCCTAGGGAGGACGAAAATGACCTAATTGATCATCCAATGACACAAACACACCTATTGGATGCACAAGATTGGTTAAAAACCCTAATTGGACAAGAATAAGCCTAGGGAGGACGAAAATGACCTAATTGATCATCCAATGACACAAACACACCTATTGGATGCACAAGATTGGTTAAAAACCCTAGTTGGACAAGAACATGCCTATGGAGGACGAAAATGACCTAATTGATCATCCAATGACACTAATGAACTTATTGGATGCACAAGATTGGTTAAAAACCCTAATTGGACAAGAATAAGCCTAGGGAGAACGAAAATGACCTAAATGTTAATCCAATGACACAACTCAACTTATTGGATGCACAAGATTGGTTAAAAACCCTAATTGGACAAGAATAAACCTAGGGAGGACGAAAATAACCTAATTGATCATCCAATGAATCAAACACACCTATTGGATGCACAAGATTGGTTAAAAACCGTAATTGGACAAGAATATGCCTAGGGAGGACGAAAATGACCTAAATGTTAATCCAATGACACAAATGAACTTATTGGATGCACAAGATTGGTTAAAAACCCTAATTGGACAAGAATAAGCCTAGGGATGACGAAAATGACCTAATTGATCATCCAATGACACAAACACACCTATTGGATGCACAAGATTGGTTACAAACCCTAATTGGACAAGAATAAGCCTAGGGAGAACGAAAATGACCTAAATGTTAATCCAATGACACAACTCAACTTATTGGATGCACAAGATTGGTTAAAAACCCTAATTCGACAAGAATAAGCCTACGGATGACGAAAATGACCTAATTGATCATCCAATGACACAAACACACCTATTGGATGCACAAGATTGGTTAAAAACCCTAGTTGGACAAGAACATGCCTAGAGAGGACGAAAATGACCTAATTGATCATCCAATGACACTAATGAACATATTGGATGCACAAGATTGGTTAAAAACCCTAATTGGACAAGAATAAGCCTATGGAGGATGAAAAGGGCCTAATTGATCATCCAATGACACAAACACAGCTATTGGATGCAAAAGATTGGTTAAAAACCCTAATTGGACAAGATGATGCCTAGGGAGGAAGAAAATGACCTAAATATTAATTCAATGACACAAACAAACTTATTGGATGCACAAGATTGGTTAAAAACCCTAATTGGACAAGAATAAGCCTAGGGAGGACGAAAATGACCTAATTGATCATCCAATGACACAAACACACCTATTGGATGCACAAGATTGGTTAAAAACCCTAATTGGACAAGAATATGCCTAGGGAGGACGAAAATGACCTAAATATTAATTCAATGACACAAACAAACTTATTGGATGCACAAGATTGGTTAAAAACCCTAATTGGACAAGAATAAGCCTAGGGAGAATGAAAATGACCTAAATGTTAATCCAATGACACAACTCAACTTATTGGATGCACAAGATTGGTTAAAAACCCTAATTGGAAAAGAATAAGCCTAGGGAGGACGAAAATGACCTAATTGGTCATCCAATGACACAAACACACCTATTGGATGCACAAGATTGGTTAAAAACCCTAATTGGACATGAATATGCCTAGGGAGGACGAAAATGACCTAATTGATCATCCAATGACACAAACACACCTATTGGATGCACAAGATTGGTTAAAAACCCTAATTGGACAAGAATATGCCTAGGGAGGACGAAAATGACCTAAATATTAATTCAATGACACAAACAAACTTATCGGATGCACAATACTGGTTAAAAACCCTAATTGGACAAGAATAAGCCTAGGGAGGACGAAAATGACCTAATTGATCATCCAATGACACAAACACACCTATTGGATGCACAAGATTGGTTAAAAACCCTAATTGGACAAGAATAAGCCTAGGGAGGACGAAAATGACCTAATTGATCATCCAATGACACAAACACACCAATTGGATGCACAAGATTGGTTAAAAACCGTAATTGGACAAGAATAAGCCTATGGAGGACGAAAATGACCTAAATATTAATTCAATGACACAAACAAACTTATTGGATGCACAAGATTGGTTAAAAACCCTAATTGGACAAGAATAAGCCTAGGGAGGACGACAATGACCTAATTGATCATCCAATGACACAAACACACCTATTGGATGCACAAGATTGGTTAAAACCCTAATTGGACAAGAATAGGCCTAGGGAGGATGACAATGACCTAATTGATCATCCAATGACACAAACACACCTATTGGATGCACAAGATTGGTTAAAAACCCTAATTGGACAAGAATAAGCCTAGGGAGGACGAAAATGACCTAATTGATCATCCAATGACACAAACACACCTATTGGATGCACAAGATTGGTTAAAAACCCTAATTGGACAAGAATAAGCCTAGGGAGGACGAAAATGACCTAATTGATCATCCAATGACACAAACACACCTATTGGATGCACAAGAATGGTTAAAAACCCTAATTGGACAAGAATTTGCCTAGGGAGAACTAAAATGACCTAAATTGATCATCCAATGACACAAACACACCTATTGGATGCACAAGATTGGTTAAAAACCCTAATTGGACAAGAATAAGCCTAGGGAGGACGAAAATGACCTAATTGATCATCCAATGACACAAACACACCTATTGGATGCACAAGATTGGTTAAAAACCCTAATTGGACAAGAATAAGCCTAGGGAGGACGAAAATGACCTAATTGATCATCCAATGACACAAACACACCTATTGGATGCATAAGATTGGTTAAAAACCCTAATTGGACAAGAATAAGCTTAGGGAGGACGAAAAATGACCTAATTGATCATCCAATGACACAAACACACCTATTGGATGCACAAGATTGGTTAAAAACCCTAATTGGACAAGAATAAGCCTAGGGAGGACGAAAATGACCTAATTGATCATCCAATGACACAAACACACCTATTGGATGCACAAGATTGGTTAAAAACCCTAATTGGACAAGAATAAGCCTAGGGAGGACGAAAATGACCTAATTGATCATCCAATGACACAAACACACCTATTGGATGCACAAGATTGGTTAAAAACCCTAATTGGACAAGAATAAGCCTAGGGAGAATGAAAATGACCTTAATGTTAATCCAATGACACAACTCAACTTATTGGATGCACAAGATTGGTTAAAAACCCTAATTGGACAAGAATAAGCCTAGGGAGGACGAAAATGACCTAATTGATCATCCAATGACACAAACACACCTATTGGATGCACAAGATTGGTTAAAAACCCTAATTGGACAAGAATAAGCCTAGGGAGGACGAAAATGACCTAATTGATCATCCAATGACACAAACACACCTATTAGATGCACAAGATTGGTTAAAAACCCTAATTGGACAAGAATATGCCTAGGGATGACGAAAATGACCTAAATATTAATTCAATGACACAAACAAAGTTAATGGATGCACAAGATTGGTTAAAAACCTTAATTGGACAAGAATAAGCCTAGGGAGGACGTAAATGACCTAATTGATCATCCAATGTCCCAAACAAACCTATTGGATGCACAAGATTGGTTAAAAACCCTAATTGGACAAGAATAAGCCTAGGGAGGACGAAAAAGACCTAATTGATCATCCAATGACACAAACACACCTATTGGATGCACAAGATTGGTTAAAAACCCTAATTGGACAAGAATAAGCCTAGGGAGGACGAAAACGACCTAATTGATCATCTATTGCCACAAACACACCTATTGGATGCACAAGATTGGTTAAACACCTATTGGTTGCACAAGATTGGTTAAAAACCCTAATTGGACAAGAATAAGCCTAGGGAGGACGAAAATAACCTAATTGATCATCCAATGACACAAACACACCTATTGGATGCACAAGATTGGTTAAAAACCCTAATTGGACAAGAATAAGCCTAGGGAGGACGAAAATGACCTAATTGATCATATAATGACACAAACACACCTATTGGATGCACAAGATTGGTTAAAAACCCTAGTTGGACAAGAATATGCCTAGGGAGGACGAAAATGACCTAATTGATCATCCAATGACACAAATGAACTTATTGGATGCACAAGATTGGTTAAAAACCCTAGTTGGACAAGAATATGTCTAGGGAGGACGTAAATGACCTAATTGATCATCCAATGACACAAACACACCTATTGGATGCACAAGATTGGTTAAAAACCCTAGTTGGACAAGAATATGCCTAGGGAGGACGAAAATGACCTAATTGATCATCCAATGACACAAATGAACTTATTGGATGCACAAGATTTGTTAAAAACCCTAATTGGACAAGAATAAGCCTAGGGAGGATGAAAATGACCTAATTGATTATCCAATGACACAAACACACCTATTGGATGCACAAGATTGGTTAAAAACCCTAATTGGACAAGAATAAGCCTAGGGAGGACGAAAATGACCTAATTGATCATCCAATGACACAAACACACCTATTGGATGCACAAGATTGGTTAAAAATCGTAATTGGACAAGAATAAGCCTAGGGAGGATGAAAATGACCTAATTGATCATCCAATGACACAAACACACCTATTGGATGCACAAGATTGGTTAAAAACCCTAATTGGACAAGAATAAGCCTAGGGAGGACGAAAATGACCTAATTGATCATCCAATGA
This sequence comes from Cicer pinnatifidum, assembly GCA_037974775.1. NCBI lineage: Eukaryota > Viridiplantae > Streptophyta > Magnoliopsida > Fabales > Fabaceae > Cicer > Cicer pinnatifidum. Next base: position 57,345 of record JBBPBR010001151.1, on the reverse strand, counting down.
CACAAACACACCTATTGGATGCACAAGATTGTATAAAACCCTAATTGGACAAGTATATGCTTACGGAGGACGAAAATGACCTAATTGATCATCCAATGACACAAACACACCTATTGGATGCACAAGATTGGTTAAAAACCCTAATTGGACAAGAATAAGCCTAGGGAGGACGAAAATGACCTAAATGTTAATCCAATGACACAACTCAAGTTATTGGATGTATAAGATCGGATAAAAACCCTAATTGGACAAGAATAAGCCTAGGGAGGACGAAAATGACCTAATTGATCATCCAATGACACAAACACACCTATTGGATGCACAAGATTGGTTAAAAACCCTAATTGGACAAGAATAAGCCTAGGGAGGACGAAAATGACCTAATTGATCATCCAATGACACAAACACACCTATAGGATGCACAAGATTGGTTAAAAACCCTAAATGGACAAGAATAAGCCTAGGGAGGACGAAAATGACCTAATTGATCATCCAATGACACAAACACACCTATTGGATGCACAAGATTGGTTAAAAACCCTAATTGGACAAGAATATGCCTAGGGAGGACGAAAATGACCTAATTGATCATCCAATGACACAAACACACCTATTGGATGCACAAGATTGGTTAAAAACCCTAATTGGACAAGAATAAGCCTAGGGAGGACGAAAATGACCTAAATGTTAATCCAATGACACAACTCAACTTATCGGATGCACAAGATTGGTTAAAAACCCTAATTGGACAAGAATATGCCTAGGGAGGAAGAAAATGACCTAAATATTAATTTAATGACACAAACAAACTTATCGGATGCACAAGATTGGTTAAAAACCCTAATTGGACAAGAATAAGCCTAGAGAGGACGAAAATGACCTAATTGATCATCCAATGACACAAACACACCTATTGGATGCACAAGATTGGTTAAAAACCCTAATTGGACAAGAATAAGCCTAGGGAGGACGAAAATGACCTAATTGATCATCCAATGACACAAAACACCTATTGGATGCACAAGATTGGTTAAAAATCCTAATTGGACAAGAATAAGCCTAGGGAGGATAAAAATGACCTAATTGATCATCCAATGACACAAACACACCTATTGGATGCACAAGATTGGTTAAAAACCCTAATTGGACAAGAATAAGCCTAGGGAGGACGAAAATGACCTAATTGATCATCCAATGACACAAACACACCTATTGGATGCACAAGATTGGTTAAAAACCCTAATTGGACAAGAATAAGCCTAGGGAGGACGAAAATGACCTAATTGATCATCCAATCACACAAACACACCTATTGGATGCACAAGATTGGTTAAAAACCATAGTTGGACATGAATATGCCTAGGGAGGATGAAAATGACCTAATTGATCATCCAATGACACAAATGAACTTATTGGATGCACAAGATTGGTTAAAAACACTAATTGGACAAAAATAAGCCTAGGGAGGACAAAAATGACCTAATTGATCATCCAATGACACAAACACACCTATTGGATGCACAAGATTGGTTAAAAACCCTAATTGGACAAGAATAAGCCTAGGGAGGACGAAAATGACCTAATTGATCATCCAATGACACAAACACACCTATTGGATGCACAAGATTGGTTAAAAACCCTAATTGGACAAGAATAAGCCTAGGGAGGACGAAAATGACCTAATTGATCATCCAATGACACAAACACACCTATTGGATGCACAAGATTGGTTAAAAACCCTAATTGGACAAGAATAAGCCTAGGGAGGACGAAAATGACCTAATTGATCATCCAATGACACAAACACATCTATTGGAAGCACAAGATTGGTTAGAAACCCTAGTTGGACAAGAATATGCCTAGGGAGGACGAAAATGACCTAATTGATCATCCAATGACACAAATGAACTTATTGGATGCACAAGATTGCTTAAAAACCCTAATTGGACAAAAATAAGCATAGAAAGGACGAAAATGACCTAATTGATCATCCAATGACACAAACACACCTATTGGATGCACAAGATTGGTTAAAAACCCTAATTGGACAAGAATAAGCCTAGGGAGGACGAAAATGACCTAATTGATCATCCAATGACACAAACACACCTATTGGATGCACAAGATTGGTTAAAAACCCTAATTGGACAAGAATAAGCCTAGGGAGGACGAAAATGACCTAATTGATCATCCAATGACACAAACACACCTAATGGATGCTCAAGATTGATTAAAAACCCTAATCGGACAAGAATAAGCCTAAAGAGGACGAAAATGACCTAATTGATCATCCAATGACACAAATGAACTTATTGGATGCACAAGATTGGTTAAAAACCCTAATTGGACAACAATAAGCCTAGGGAGCACGAAAATGACCTAATTGATCATCCAATGACACAAACACACCTATTGGATGCACAAGACTGGATAAAAACCCTAATTGGACAAGAATAAGCCTAGGGAGGACAAAAATGACCTAATTGATCATCCAATGACACAAACACACCTATTGGATGCACAAGATTGGTTAAAAACCCTAATTGGACAAAAATATGCCTACGGAGAACGAAAATGACCTAAATATTAATTCAATTACACAAATGAACTTATTGGATGCAGAAGATTGGTTAAAAACCCTAATTGGACAAGAATAAGCATAGGGAGGACGAAAATGACCTAATTGATCATCCAATGACACAAACACACCTATTGGATGCACCAGATTGGTTAAAAACCCTAATTGGACAAGAATATGCCTAGGGAGGACGAAAATGACCTAAATATTTATTCAATGACACAAATGAACTTATTGGATGCACAAGATTGGTTAAAAACCCTAGTTGGACAAGAATATGCCTAGGGAGGACGAAAATGACCTAATTGATCATCCAATGACACAAACACACCTATTGGATGCACAAGATTGGTTAAAAACCCTAATTGGACAAGAATATGCCTAGGGAGGACGAATATGACCTAAATGTTAATCCAATAACACAAATGAACTTATTGGATGCACAAGATTGGTTAAAAACCCAAATTGGACAAGAATAAGCCTAGGGAGAACGAAAGTGACCTAAATGTTAATCCAATGACACAACTCAACTTATTGGATGCACAAGATTGGTTAAAATCCCTAATTGGACAAGAATAAGCCTAGGGAGGACGAAAATGACCCAACTGATCATCCAATGACACAAACACACTTATTGGATGCACAAGATTGGTTAAAAACCCTAGTTGGACAAGAATATGCCTAGGGAGGACGAAAATGACCTAATTGATCATCCAATGACACAAATGAACTTATTGGATGCACAAGATTAGTTAAAAACCCTAATTGGACATGAATAAGCCTAGGGAGGACGAAAATGACCTAATTGATCGTCCAATGACACAAACACACCTATTGGATGCACAAGATTGGTTAAAAACCCTAATTGGACAAGAATAAGCCTAGGGAGGACGAAAATGACCTAATTGATCATCCAATGACACAAACACACCTATTGGATGCACAAGATTGGTTAAAAACCCTAATTGGACAAGAATAAGCCTAGGGAGGACAACAATGACCTAATTGATCATCCAATGACACAAACACACCTATTGGATGCACAAGAATGGTTAAAAACCCTAATTGGACAAGAATAAGCCTAGGGAGGACGAAAATGACCTAATTGATCATCCAATGACACAAACACACCTATTGGATGCACAAGATTGGTTAAAAACCCTAATTGGACAAGAATAAGCCTAGGGAGGACGAAAATGACCTAATTGATCATCCAATGACACAAACACACCTATTGGATGCACAAGATTGGTTAAAAACCCTAATTGGACAAGAATATGCCTAGGGAGGACGAAAATGACCTAAATGTTAATCCAATGACACAACTCAACCTATTGGATGCACAAGATTGGTTAAAAACCCTAATTGGACAAGAATAAGCCTAGGGAGGACGATAAATGACCTAATTGATCATCCAATGACACAAACACACCTATTGGATGCACAAGATTGGTTAAAAACCCTAATTGGACAAGAATAAGCCTAGGGAGGACGAAAATGACCTAATTGATCATCCAATGACACAAACACACCTATTGGATGCACAAGATTGGTTAAAAACCCTAATTGGACAAGAATAAGCCTAGGGAGGACGAAAATGACCTAATTGATCATCCAATGACACAAACACACCTATTGGATGCACAAGATTGGTTAAAAACCCTAATTGGACAAGAATAAGCCTAGGGAGGACGAAAATGACCTAATTGATCATCCAATGACACAAGCACACCTATTGGATGCACAAGGTTGGTTAAAAACCCTAATTGGACAAGAATAAGCCTAGGGAGGACGAAAATGACCTAATTGATCATCCAATGACACAAACACACCTATTGGATGCACAAGATTGGTTAAAAACCCTAATTGGACAAGAATAAGCCTATGGAGGACGAAAATGACCTAATTGATTATCCAATGACACAAACACACCTATTGGATGCACAAGATCGGTTAAAAACCCTAGTTGGACAAGAATATGCCTAGGAAGGACGAAAATGACCTAATTTATCATCCAATGACACAAATGAACTTATTGGATGCACAAGATTGGTTAAAAACCCTAATTGGACAAGAATAAGCCTAGGGAGGACGAAAATGACCTAATTGATCATCCAATGACACAAACACACCTATTGGATGCACAAGATTGGTTAAAAACCCTAATTGGACAAGAATAAGCCTAGGGAGGACGAAAATGACCTAATTGATCATCCAATGACACAAACACACCTATTGGATGCACAAGATTAGTTAAAAACCCTAATTGGACAAGAATAAGCATAGGGAGGACGAAAATGACCTAATTGATCATCCAATGACACAAACACACCAATTGGATGCACAAGATTGGTTAAAAACCCTAATTGGACAAGAATATGCCTAGGGAGGACGAAAATGACCTAATTGATAATCCAATGACACAAACACACCTATTGGATGCACAAGATTGGTTAAAAACCATAATTGGACAAGAATAAGTCTAGGGAGGACAAAAATGACCTAATTGATCATCCAATGACACAAACACACCTATTGGATGCACAAGATTGGTTTAAAACCCTAATTGGACAAGAATATGCCTAGGGAGGACGAAAATGACCCAAATATTAATTCAATGACACAAACAAACTTATTGGATGCACAAGATTGGTTAAAAACCCTAATTGGACAAGAATAAGCCTAGGGAGGACGAAAATGACCTAATTGATCATCCAATGACACAAACACACCTATTGGATGCACAAGAATGTGTAAAAACCCTAATTAGACAAGAATATGCCTAGGGAGGAGGAAAATGACCTAATTGATCATCCAATGACCCAAACACACTTATTGGAAGCACAAGATTGGTTAAAAACCCTAATTGGACAAGAATAAGCCTAGGGAGGACGAAAATGACCTAATTGATCATCCAATGACACAAACACACCTATTGGATGCACAAGATTGGTTAAAAACCCTAGTTGGACAAGAATATGCCTAGGGAGGACGAAAATGACCTAATTGATCATCCAATGACACAAACACACCTATTGGATGCACAAGATTGGTTAAAAACCCTAGTTGGACAAGAATAAGCCTAGGGAGGTAGAAAATGACCTAATTGATCATCCAATGACACAAACACACCTATTGGATGCACAAGATTGGTTAAAAACCCTAATTGGACAAGAATAAGCCTAGGGAGGACGAAAATGACCTAATTGATCATCCAATGACACAAACACACCTATTGGATGCTCAAGATTGGTTAAAACCCCTAATTGGACAAGAATAAGCCTAGGGAGGACGAAAATGACCTAATTGATCATCCAATGACACAAACACACCTATTGGATGCACAAGATTGGTTAAAAACCCTAATTGGACAAGAATAAGCCTAGGGAGGACGAAAATGACCTAATTGATCATCCAATGACACAAACACACCTATTGGATGCACAAGATTGGATAAAAACCCTAGTTGGACAAGAACATGCCTAGGGAGGACGAAAATGACCTAATTGATCATCCAATGATACTAATGAACTTATTGGATGCACAAGATTGGTTAAAAACCCTAATTGGACAAGAATAAGCCTAGGGAGGACAAAAATGACCTAATTGATCATCCAATGACACAAACACACCTATTGGATGCACAAGATTGGTTAAAAACCCTAATTGGAAAAGAATATGCCTAGGGAGGACGAAAATGACCTAAATATTAATTCAATGACACAAACAAACTTATCGGATGCACAAGATTGGTTAAAAACCCTAATTGGACAAGAATAAGCCTACGGAGGACGAAAATGACCTAATTGATCATTCAAAGACAAAAACACACCTATTGGATGCACAAGATTGTTTAAAAACCCTAATTGGACAAGAATAAGCCTAGGGAGGACGAAAATGACCTAATTGATCATCCAATGACACAAACACACCTATTGGATGCACAAGATTGGTTAAAAACCCTAATTGGACAAGAATAAGCCTAGGGAGGACGAAAATGACCTAATTGATCATCCAATGACACAAACACACCTATTGGATGCACAAGATTGGTTAAAAACCCTAATTGGAGAAGAAAATGCCTAGGGAGGACGAAAATGACCTAAATATTAATTCAATGACACAAACACACCTATTGGATGCACAAGATTGGTTAAAAACCCTAATTGGACAAGAATATGCCTAGGGAGGACGAAAATGACCTAAATATTAATTCAATGACACAAACAAAGTAATTGGATGCACAAGATTGGTTAAAAACCCTAATTGGACAAGAATAAGCCTAGGGAGGACGAAAATTACCTAATTGATCATCCAATGACACAAACACACCTATTGGATGCACAAGATTGGTTAAAAACCCTAATTGGACAAGAATAAGCCTTGGGAGGAAGAAAATGACCTAATATATCATCCAATGACACAAACACACCTATTGGATGCACAAGATTGGTTAAAAACCCTAATTGGACAAGAATAAGCCTAGGGAGGACGAAAATGACCTAATTGATCATCCAATGACACAAACACACCTATTGGATGCACAAGATTGGTTAAAAACCTTAATTGGACAAGAATAAGCCTAGGGAGCACGAAAATGACCTAATTGATCATCCAATGACACAAACACACCTATTGGATGCACAAGATTGGTTAAAAACCCTAATTGGACAAGAATAAGCCTAGGGAGGACGAAAATGACCTAATTGATCATCCAATGACACAAACACACCTATTGGATGCACAAGATTGGTTAAAAACCCTAGTTGGACAAGAATATGCCTAGGGAAGACGAAAATGACCTAATTGATCATCCAATGACACAAACACACCTATTGGATGCACAAGATTGGTTAAAAACCCTAGTTGGACAAGAATATGCCTTGGGATGACGAAAATGACCTAATTGATCATCCAATGACACAAACACACTTATTGGATGCACAAGATTGGTTAAAAACCCTAGTTGGACAAGAATAAGCCTAGGGAGGACGAAAATAACCTAATTGATCATCCAATGACACAAACACACCTATTGGATGCACAAGATTGGTTAAAAACCCTAATTGGACAAGAATAAGCCTAGGGAGGACGAAAATGACCTAATTGATCATCCAATGACACAAACACACCTATTGGATGCACAAGATTGGTTAAAAACCCTAATTGGACAAGAATAAGCCTAGGGAGGACAAAAATGACCTAATTGATCATCCAATGACACAAACACACCTATTGGATGCACAAGATTGGTTAAAAACCCTAATTGGATAAGAATATGCCTAGGGAGGATGAAAATGACCTAATTGATCATCCAAATACACAAACACACCTATTGGATGCACCAGATTGGTTAAAAACCCTAATTGGACAAGAATATGCCTAGGGAGGACGAATATGACCTAAATGTTAATCCAATAACACAAATGAACTTATTGGATGCACAAGATTGGTTAAAAACCCAAATTGGACAAGAATAAGCCTAGGGAGAACGAAAATGACCTAAATGTTAATCCAATGACACAACTCAACTTATTGGATGCACAAGATTGGTTAAAATCGCTAATTGGACAAGAATAAGCCTAGGGAGGACGAAAATGACCCAACTGATCATCCAATGACACAAACACACTTATTGGATGCACAAGATTGGTAAAAACCCTAGTTGGACAAGAATATGCCTAGGGAGGACGAAAATGACCTAATTGATCATCCAATGACACAAATGAACTTATTGGATGCACAAGATTGGTTAAAAACCCTAATTGGACAACAATAAGCCTAGGGAGGACGAAAATGACCTAATTGATCATCCAATGACACAAACACACCTATTTGATGCACAAAATTGGTTAAAAACCCTAATTGGACAAGAATATGCCTAGGGAGGACGAAAATGACCTAATTGATCATCCAATGACACAAACACACCTATTGGATGCACAAGATTGGTTAAAAACCCTAATTGGACAAGAATAAGCCTAGGGAGGACGAAAATGACCTAATTGATCATCCAATGACACAAACACACCTATTGGATGCGCAAGATTCGTTAAAAAACCCTAATTGGACAAGAATATGCCTAGGGAGGACGAAAATGACCTAATTGATCATCCAATGACACAAACACACCTATTGGATGCACAAGATTGGTTAAAAACCCTAATTGGACAAGAATATGCCTAGGGAGGACGAAAATGACCTAAATATTAATTCAATGAAACAAACAAACTTATTGGATGCACAAGATTGGTTAAAAACCCTAATAGGACAAGAATAAGCCTAGGGAGGACGAAAATGACTTAATTGATCATCCAATGACACAAACACACCTATTGGATGCACAAGATTGGTTAAAAACCCTAATTGGACAAGAATAAGCCTAGGGAGGACGAAAATGACCTAATTGATCATCCAATGACACAAACACACCTATTGGATGCACAAGATTCGTTAAAAACCCTAATTGGACAAGAATCTGCCTAGGGAGGACGAAAATGACCTAATTGATCATCCAATGACACAAACACACCTATTGGATGCACAAGATTGGTTAAAAACCCTAATTGGACAAGAATAAGCCTAGGGAGGACGAAAATGACCTAATTGATCATCCAATGACACAAACACACCTATTGGATGCACAAGATTGGTTAAAAACCCTAGTTGGACAAGAATATGCCTAGGGAGGACGAAAATGACCTAATTGATCATCCAATGACACAAATGAACTTATTGGATGCACAAGATTGGTGAAAAACCCTAATTGGACAAGAATATGCCTAGGGAGGACGAAAATGACCTAATTTATCATCCAATGACACAAACACACCTATTGGATGCACAAGATTGGTTAAAAACCCTAATTGGACAAGAATAAGCCTAGGGAGGACGAAAATGACCTAATTGATCATCCAATGACACAAACACACCTATTGGATGCACAAGATTGGTTAAAAACCCTAATTGGACAAGAATAAGCTTAGGGAGGACGAAAATGACCTAATTGTTCATCCATTGCCACAAACACACCTATTGGATGCACAAGATTGGTTAAAAATCCTAATTGGACAAGAATATGCCTAGGGAGGACGAAAATGACCTAATTGGTCATCCGATGTTACAAACACACCTTTTGGATGCACAAGATTGGTTAAAAACCCTAATTGGACAAGAATAAACCTAGGGAGGATGAAAATGACCTAATTGATCATCCAATGACACAAACACACCTATTGGATGCACAAGATTGGTTAAAAACCCTAATTGGACAAGAATAAGCCTAGGGAGGACGAAAATGACCTAATTGATCATCCAATGACACAAACACACCTATTGGATGCACAAGATTGGTTAAAAACCCTAATTCGACAAGAATATGCCTAGGGTGGACGAAAATGACCTAATTGATCATCTAATGACACAAACACACCTATTGGATGCACAAGATTGGTTAAAAACCATAATTGGACAAGAATAAGCCTAGGGAGGACGAAAATGACCTAATTGATCATCCAATGACACAAACACACCTATTGGATGCACAGGATTGGTTAAAAACCCTAATTGGACAAGAATATGCCTAGGGAGGACGAAAATGACCTAAATAATAATTCAATGACACAAACAAAGTTATTGGATGCACAAGATTGGTTAAAAACCCTAATTAGACAAGAATAAGCCTAGGGAGGACGAATATGACCTAATTGATCATCCAATGACACAAACACACCTATTGGATGCACAAGATTGGTTAAAAACCCTAATTGGACAAGAATAAGCCTAGGGAGGACGAAAATGACCTAATTGATCATCCAATGACACAAACACACCTATTGGATGCACAAGATTGGTTAAAAACCCTAGTTGGACAAGAATATGCCTAGGGAGGACGGATATGACCTAAATGTTAATCCAATGACACAAATGAACTTATTGGATGCACAAGATTGGTTAAAAACCATAATTGGAAAAGAATAAGCCTAGGGAGAACGAAAATGACCTAAATGTTAATCCAATGACACAACTCAACTTATTGGATGCACAAGATTGGTTAAAAACCCTAATTGGACAAGAATAAGCCTAGGGAGGACGAAAATGACCTAATTGATCATCCAATGACACAAACACACCTATTGGATGCACAAGATTGGTTAAAAACCCTAATTGGACAAGAATAAGCCTAGGGAGGACGAAAATGACCTAATTGATCATCCAATGACACAAACAGACCTATTGGATGCACAAGATTGGTTAAAAACCCTAATTGGACAAGAATATGCCTATGGAGGACGAAAATGACCTAATTGATCATCCAATGACACAAACACACCTATTGGATGCACAAGATCGGTTAAAAACCCTAATTGGACAAGAATAAGCCTAGGGAGGACGAAAATGACCTAATTGATCATCCAATGACACAAACACCCCTATTGGATGCACAAGATTGGTTAAAAACCCTAATTGGACAAGAATATGCCGAAGGATAACTAAAATGACCTAAATTGATCATCCAGTGACACAAAAACACCTATTGGATGCACAAGATTGGTTAAAAACCCTAATTGGACAAGAATATGCCTAGGGAGGACGAAAATGACCTAATTGATCATCCAATGACACAAACACACCTATTGGATGCACAAGATTGGTTAAAAACCCTAATTGGACAAGAATAAGCGTACGGAGGACGAAAATGACCTAAAAATTAATTCAATGACACAAACAAAGTTATTGGATGCACAAGATTGGTTAAAAACCCTAATTGGACAAGAATAAGCCTAGGGAGGACGAAAATGACCTAATTGATCATCCAATGACACAAACACACCTATTGGATGCACAAGATTGGTTAAAAACCCTAATTGGACAAGAATAAGCCTAGGGAGGACGAAAATGACCTAATTGATCATCCAATGACACAAACACACCTATTGGATGCACAAGATTGGTTTAAAACCCTAGTTGGACAAGAATATGCCTATGGAGGACGAAAATGACCAAATTTATCATCCAATGACACAAATGAACTTATTGGATGCACAAGATTGGTTAAAAACCCTAATTGGACAAGAATAAGCCTAGGGAGGACGAAAATGACCTAATTGATCATCCAATGACACAAACACACCTATTGGATGCACAAGATTGGTTAAAAACCCTAGTTGGACAAGAATAAGCCTAGGAAGGACAAAAATGACCTAATTGATCATCCAATGACACAAACACACCTATTGGATGCACAAGATTGGTTAAAAACCCTAATTGGACAAGAATAAGCCTAGGGAGGACGAAAATGACCTAATTGATCATCCAATGACACAAACACACCTATTGGATGCACAAGATTGGTTAAAAACCCTAGTTGGACAAGAATATGCCTAGGGAGGACGAAAATGACCTAATTGATCATCCAATGACACAAACACACCTATTGGATGCACAAGATTGGTTAAAAACCCTAGTTGGACAAGAATAAGCCTAGGGAGGTAGAAAATGACCTAATTGATCATCCAATGACACAAACACACCTATTGGATGCACAAGATTGGTTAAAAACCCTAATTGGACAAGAATAAGCCTAGGGAGGACGAAAATGACCTAATTGATCATCCAATGACACAAACACACCTATTGGATGCACAAGATTGGTTAAAAACTCTAATTGGACAAGAATAAGCCTTGGGAGGACGAAAATGACCTAATTGATCATCCAATGACACAAACACACCTATTGGATGCACAAGATTGGTTAAAAACCCTAATTGGACAAGAATAAGCCTAGGGAGGACGAAAATGACCTAATTGATCATCCAATGACACAAACACACCTATTGGATGCACAAGATTGGTTAAAAACCCTAGTTGGACAAGAATATGCCTAGGGAGGACGAAAATGACCTAATTGATCATCCAATGACACAAATGAACTTATTGGATGCACAAGATTGGTTAAAAACCCTAATTGGACAAGAATAAGCATAGGGAGGACGAAAATGACCTAATTGATCATCCAATGACACAAACACACCTATTGGAAGCACAAGATTGGTTAAAAACCCTAATTGGACAAGAATATGCCTAGGGAGGGAGAAAATGACCTAAATGTTAATCCAATTACACAAATGAACTTATTAAATGCACAAGATTGGTTAAAAACCCTAATTGGACAAGAATAAGCCTAGGGAGGACGAAAATGACCTAATTGATCATCCAATGACACAAACACACCTATTGGATGCACAAGATTGGTTAAAAACCCTAGTTGGACAAGAATATGCCTAGGGAGGACGAAAATGACCCAATTGATCATCCAATGACACAAACACACCTATTGGATGCACAAGATTGGTTAAAAACCCTAATTGGACAAGAATATGCCTAGGGAGGACGAAAATGACTTAAATGTTAATCCAATGACACAACTCAACTTATTGGATGCACAAGATTGGTTAAAAACCCTAATTGGACAAGAATTAGCCTAGGGAGGACGAAAATAACGTAATTGATCATCCAATGACACAAACACACCTATTGGATGCACAAGATTGGTTAAAAACCCTAATTGGACAAGAATAAGCCTAGGGAGGACGAAAATGACCTAATTGATCATCCAATGACACAAACACACCTATTGGATGCACAAAATTGGTTAAAAACCCTAGTTGGACAAGAATATGCCTAGGGAGGACGAAAATGACCTAATTGATCATCCAATGACACAAATGAACTTATTGGATGCACAAGATTGCTTAAAAACCCTAATTAGACAAGAATAAGCAAAGGGAGGACGAAAATGACCTAATTGATCATCCAATGACACAAACACACCTATTGGATGCACAAGATTGGTTAAAAACCCTAATTGGACAAGAATATGCCTAGGGAGGACGAAAATGACCTAAATGTTAATCCGATGACACAAATGAACTTTATTGGATGCACAAGATTGGTTAAAAACCCTAATTGGACAAGAATAAGCCTAGGGAGGACGAAAATGACCTAATTGATCATCCAATGGCACAAACACACATATTGGATGCACAAGATTATTTAAAACCCTAATTGGACAAGAATATGCCTAGGGAGGACGAAAATGACCTAAATGTTAATCCAATGACACAAATGAACTTATTGGATGCACAAGATCGGTTAAAAACCCTAATAGGACAAGAATAAGCCTAGGGAGGACTAAAATGACCTAATTGATCATCCAATGACACAAACACACCTATTGGATGCACAAGATTGGTTAAAAACCCTAATTGGACAAGAATAAGCCTAGGGAGGACGAAAATGACCTAATTGATCATCCAATGACACAAACACACCTATTGGATGCACAAGATTGGTTAAAAACCCTAATTGGACAAGAATATGCCTAGGGAGGACGAAAATGACCTAAATATTAATTCAATGACACAAACAAAGTTATTGGATGCACAACATTGGTTAAAAACCTTAATTGGACACGAATAAGCCTAGGGAGGACGAAAACGACCTAATTGATCATCCAATGACACAAACACACCTATTGGATGCACAAGATTGGTTAAAAACCCTAATTGGACAAGAATATGCCTAGGGAGGACGAAAATGACCTAATTGATCTTCCAATGACACAAACACACCTATTGGATGCACAAGATTGGTTAAAAACCCTAATTGGACAAGAATAAGCCTAGGGAGGACGAAAATAACCTAATTGATCATCCAATGACACAAACACACCTATTGGATGCACAAGATTGGTTAAAAACCCTAGTTGGCCAAGAATATGCCTAGGGAGGACAAAAATGACTTAATTGATCATCCAATGACACAAACACACCTATTGGATGCACAAGATTGGTTAAAAACCCTAATTGGACAAGAATAAGCCTAGGGAGGACGAAAATGACCTAATTGATCATCCAATGACACAAACACACCTATTGGATGCACAAGATTGGTTAAAAACCGTAATTGGACAAGAATAAGCCTAGGGAGGAGGAAAATGACCTAATTGATCATCCAATGACACAAACACACCTATTGGATGCACAAGATTGGTTAAAAACCCTAGTTGGACAAGAATATGCCTAGGGAGGACGAAAATGACCTAATTGATCATCCAATGACACAAATGAACTTATTGGATGCACAAGATTGGTTAAAAACCCTAGTTGGACAAGAATATGCCTAGGGAGGACGAAAATGACCTAATTGATCATCCAATGACACAAACACACCTATTGGATGCACAAGATTGGTTAAAAACCCTAATTGGACAAGAATAAGCCAAGGGAGGACGAAAATGGCCAAATTGATCATCCAATGACACAAACACACCTATTGGATGCACAAGATTGGTTAAAAACCCTAATTGGACAAGAATAGGCCTAGGGAGGATGACAATGACCTAATTGATCATCCAATGACACAAACACACCAATTGGGTGCACAAGATTGGTTAAAAACCCTAATTGGACAAGAATAAGCCTAGGGAGGACGAAAATTACCTAAATATTAATTCAATGACACAAACAAACTTATTGGATGCACAAGATTGGTTAAAAACTCTAATTGGACAAGAATAACCCTAGGGAGGACGACAATGACCTAATTATTATCCAATGACACAAACACACCTATTGGATGCACAAGATTGGTTAAAAAACCTAATTGGACAAGAATATGCCTAGGGAGGACGAAAATGACCTAAATATTAATTCAATGACACAAACAAAGTTATTGGATGCACAAGATTGGATGCACAAGATTTGGTTAAAAACCCTAGTTGGACAAGAATATGCCTAGGGAGGACGAAAATGACCTAATTGATCATCCAATGACACAAATGAACTTATTGGATGCACAAGATTGGTTAAAAACCCTAGTTGGACAAGAATATGCCTAGGGAGGACGAAAATGACCTAATTGATCATCCAATGACACAAATGAACTTATTGGATGCACAAGATTGCTTAAAAACCCTAATTGGACAAGAATAAGCTTAGGGAGGACGAAAATGACCTAATTGATCATTCAATGACACAAACACACCTACTAGAAGCACAAGATTGGTTAAAATCCCTAATTTGACAAGAATATGCCTAGGGAGGACGAAAATGACCTAATTGATCATCCAATGACACAGACACACCTATTGGATGCATAAGATTGGTTAAAAACCCTAGTTGGACAAGAACATGCCTAGGGAGGACAAAAATGAACTAATTGATCATCCAATGACACAAATGAACTTATTGGATGCACAAGATTGGTTAAAAACCCTAATTGGACAAGAATAAGCCTAGGGAGGACGAAAATGACCTAATTGATCATCCAATGACACAAACACACCTATTGGATGCACAAGATTGGTTAAAAACCCTAGTTGGACAAGAATATGCCTAGGGAGGACGAAAATGACCTAAATGTTAATCCAATGACACAAATGAACTTATAGGATACAAAAGATTGGTTAAAAACCCTAATTGGACAAGAATATGTCTAGGGAGGACGAAAATGACCTAATTGATCATCCAATGACACAAATGAACTTATTGGATGCACAAGATTGGTTAAAAACCCTAGTTGGACAAGAATATGCCTAGGGAGGACGAAAATGACCTAATTGATCATCCAATGACACAAACACACCTATTGGATGCACAAGATTGGTTAAAAACCCTAATTGGACAAGAATATGCCTAGGGAGGACGAATATGACCTAAATGTTAATCCAATAACACAAATGAACTTATTGGATGCACAAGATTGGTTAAAAACCCTAATTGGACAAGAATAAGCCTAGGGAGAACGAAAATGACCTAATAAATCATCCAATGACACAAACACACCTATTGGATGCACAAGATTGGTTAAAAACCCTAATTGGACAAGAATAAGCCTAGGGAGGACGAAAATGACCTAATTGATCATCCAATGACACAAACACACCTATTGGATGCACAAGATTGGTTAAAAACCCTAGTTGGACAAGAATATGCCTAGGGAGGACGAAAATGACCTAATTGATCATCCAATGACACAAATGAACTTATTGGATGCACAAGATTAGTTAAAAACCCTAATTGGACCAGAATAAGCCTAGGGAGGACGAAAATGACCTAATTGATCATCCAATGACACAAACACACCTATTGGATGCACAAGATTGGTTAAAAACCCTAATTGGACAAGAATAAGCCTAAGGAGGACGAAAATGACCTAAATGTTAATCCAATAACACAACTCAACTTATTGGATGTACAAGATTGGTTAAAAACCCTAATTGGACAAGAATAAGCCTAGGGAGGACGAAAATGACCTAATTGATCATCCAATGACACAAACACACCTATTGGATGCACAAGATTGGTTAAAAACCCTAATTGGACAAGAATATGCCTTAGGAGGACGAAAACGACCTAATCGATCATCCAATGACACAAACACACCTATTGGATGCACAAGATTGGTTAAAAACCCTAATTGGACAAGAATATGCCTAGGGAGGACGAAAATGACCTAATTGATCATCCAGTGACCCAAATGAACTTATTGGATGCACAAGATTAGTTAAAAACCCTAATTGGACAAGAATAAGCCTAGGGAGGACGAAAATGACCTAATTGATCATCCAATGACACAAACACACCTATTGGATGCACAAGATTGGTTAAAAACCCTAACTGGACAAGAATATGCATAGGGAGGACGAAAATGACCTAAATATTAATTCAATGACACAAACAAACTTATTGGATGCACAAGATTGGTTAAAAACCCTAATTGGACAAGAATAAGCCTAGGGAGGACGAAAATGACCTAATTGATCATCCAATGACACAAACACACCTATTGGATGCACAAGATTGGTTAAAAACCCTAATTGGACAAGAATATGCCTAGGGAGGACGAAAATGACCTAAATATTAATTCAATGACACAATCAAAGTTATTGGATGCACAAGATTGGTTCAAAACCCTAATTGGACAAGAATAAGCTTAGGGAGGACGAAAATGACCTACTTGATCATCCAATGACACAAACACACCTATTGGATGCACAAGATTGGTTAAAAACCCTAATTGGACAAGAATAAGCCTAGGGAGGACGAAAATGACCTAATTGATCATCCAATGACACAAACACACCTATTGGATGCACAAGATTGGTTAAAAACCCTAATTGGACAAGAATATGCCTAGGGAGGACGAAAATGACCTAATTGATAATCCAATGACACAAACACACCTATTGGATGTACAAGATTGGTTAAAAACCATAATTGGACAAGAATAAGCCTAGGGAGGACGAAAATGACCTAATTGATCATCCAATGACACAAACACACCTATTGGATGCACAAGATTGGTTAAAAACCCTAATTGGACAAGAATAAGCCTAGGGAGGACGAAAATGACCTAATTGATCATCCATTGCCATAAACACACCTATTGGATGCACAAGATTGGTTAAAAACCCTAATTGGACAAGAATATGCCTAGGGTGGACGAAAATGACCTAATTGGTCATCCAATGACACAAACACACCTATTGGATGCACAAGATTGGTTAAAAACCCTAATTGGACAAGAATAAGCCTAGGGAGGACGAAAATGACCTAATTGATCATCCAATGACACAAACACACCTATTGGATGCACAAGATTGGTTAAAAACCCTAATTGGACAAGAATATGCCTAGGGAGGACGAAAATGACCTAAATGTTAATACAATGACACTAATGAACTTATTGGATAAACAAGATTGGTTAAAAACCCTAATTGGACAAGAATAAGCCTAGGGAGGACGAAAATGACCTAAATGTTAATCCAATGACACAACTCAACTTATTGGATGCACAAGATTGGTTAAAAACCCTAATTGGACAAGAATAAGCCTATGGAGGACCAAAATGACCTAATTGATCATCCAATGACACAAACACACCTATTGGATGCACAAGATTGGTTAAAAACCCTAATTGGACAAGAATAAGCCTAGGGATGCCGAAAATGACCTAAATGTTAATCCAATGACACAACTCAACTTATTGGATGCACAAGATTGGTTAAAAACCCTAATTTGACAAGAATATGCCTAGGGAGGACGAAAATGACCTAATTGATCATCCAATGACACAAACACACCTATTGGATGCACAAGATTGGTTAAAAACCCTAATTGGACAAGAATAAGCCTAGGGAGGACGAAAATGACCTAAATGTTCGTCCAATGACACAAACACACCTATGAGATGCACAAGATTGCATAAAAACCCTAATTGGACAAGAATAAGACTAGGGAGGACGAAAATGAGCTAAATGTTCCTCCAATGACACAAATGAACTTATTGGATGCACAAGATTGGTAAAAAACCCTAATTGGACAAGAATAAGCCTAGGGAGGACGAAAATGACCTAATTGATCATCCAATGACACAAACACACCTATTGGATGCACAAGACTGGTTAAAAACCCTAATTGGACAAGAATATGCCTAGGGAGGACGAAAATAACCTAATTGATCATCCAATGATAGAAACACACCTATTAGAAGCACAAGATTGGTTAAAAACCCTAATTGGACAAGAATAAGCCTAGGGAGGACGAAAATGACCTAATTGATTATCCAATGACACAAACACACCTATTGGATGCACAAGGTTGGTTAAAGACCCTAATTGGACAAGAATAAGCCTAGGGAGGACGAAAATGACCTAAATGTTAATCCAATGACACAACTCAACTTATTGGATGCACTAGATTGGTTAAAAACCCTAATTGGAGAAGAATAAGCCTAGGGAGGACGAAAATGACCTAATTGATCATCCAATGACACAAACACACCTATTGGATGCACAAGATTGGTTAAAAACCCTAATTGGACAAGAATATGCCTAGGGAGGACGAAAATGACCTAATTGATCATCCAATGACACAAACACACCTATTGGATGCACAAGATTGGTTAAAAATCCTAATTGGACAAGAATATGCCTAGGGAGGACGAAAATGACCTAAATATTAATTCAATGAAACAAACAAATTTATTGGATGCACAAGATTAGTTAAAAACCCTAATTGGACAAGAATATGCCTAGGGAGGACGAAAATGACCTAATTGATCATCCAATGACACAAACACACCTATTGGATGCACAAGATTGGTTAAAAACCCTAATTGGACAAGAATAAGCCTAGGGAGGACGAAAATGACCTAATTGATCATCCAATGACACAAACACACCTATTGGATGCACAAGATTGGTTAAAAACAATAATTGGACAAGAATATGCCTAGGGAGGACGAAAATGATCTAATTGATCTTCGAATGACACAAATGAACTTATTGGATGCACAAGATTAGTTAAAAACCCTAATTGGACAAGAATAAGCCTAGGGAGGACGAAAATAACCTAATTGATCATCCAATGACACAAACACACCTATTGGATGCACAAGATTAGTTAAAAACCCTAATTGGACAAGAATAAGCCTAGGGAGGACGAAAACAACCTAATTGATCATCCAATGACACAAACACACCTATTGGATGCACAAGATTGGTTAAAAACCCTAATTGGACAAGAATAAGCCTAGGGAGGACGAAAATGACCTAAATGATCATCCAATGACACAAACACACCTATTGGATGCACAAGATTGGTTAAAAACCCTAATTGGACAAGAATAAGCCTAGGGAGGACGAAAATGACCTAATTGATCATCCAATGACACAAACACACCTATTGGATGCACAAGATTGGTTAAAAACCCTAATTGGACAAGAATATGCCTAGGGAGGACGAAAATGACCTAAATGTTAATCCAATGACACAACTCAACTTATTGGATGCACAAGATTGGTTAAAAACCTTTATTGGGCAAGAATAAGCCTAGGGAGGACGAAAATGACCTAATTGATCATCCAATGACACAAACACACCTATTAGATGCACAAGATTGATTAAAAACCCTAATTGCACAAGAATAAGCCAAGGGAGGACGAAAATGACCTAATTGATTATCCAATGACACAAACACACCTATTGGATGCACAAGATTGGTTAAAAACCCTAATTGGACAAGAATAAGCCTAGGGAGGACGAAAATGACCTAATTGATCATCCAATGACACAAACACACCTATTGGATGCACAAGATTGGTTAAAAACCCTAATTGGACAAGAATATGCCTAGGGAGGACGAAAATGACCTAATTGATCATCCAATGACACAAACACACCTATTGGATGCACAAGATTGGTTAAAAACCCTAATTGGACAAGAATAAGCCTAAGGGGGACGAAAATGACCTAATTGATCATCCAATGACACAAACACACCTATTGGATGCACAAGATTGGTTAAAAACCCTAATTGGACAAGAATATGCCTAGGGATGACGAAAATGACCTAATTGATCATCCAGTGATACAAATGAACTTATTGGATGCACAAGATTAGTTAAAAACCCTAATTGGACAAGAATAAGCCTAGGGAGGACGAAAATAACCAAATTGATCATCCAATGACACAAACACACCTATTGGATGCATAAAGATTGGTTAAAAACCCTAATTGGACTAGAATATGCCTAAGGAGGACGAAAATGACCTAAATGTTAATCCAATGACACAAATGAACTTATTGGATGCACAAGATTGGTTAAAAACCCTAATTGGGCAAGAATAAGCCTAGGGAGGACGAAAATGACCTAAATGTTAATCCAATGACACAACTCAACTTATTGGATGCACAAGATTGGTTAAAAACCATAATTGGGCAAGAATAAGCCTAGGGAGGACGAAAATGACCTAATTGATCATCCAATGACACAAACACACCTATTGGATGCACAAGATTGGTTAAAAACCCTAACTGGACAAGAATATGCCTAGGGAGGACGAAAATGACCTAATTGATCATCCAATGACACAAACACACCTATTGGATGCACAAGATTGGTTAAAAACCCTAATTTGACAAGAATATGCCTAGGGAGGACGAATATGACCTAAATGTTAGTCCAATAACTCAAATGAACTTATTGGATGCACAAGATTGGTTAAAAACCCTAATTGGATAAGAATAAGCCTTGGGAGAACGTAAATGACCTAAATGTTAATCCAATGACACAACTCAACTTATTGGATGCACAAGATTGGTTAAAAACCCTAATTGGACAAGAATAAGCCTAGGGAGGACGAAAATGACCTAATTGATCATCCAATGACACAAACACACCTATTGGATGCACAAGATTGGTTAAAAACCCTAGTTGGACAAGAATATGCCTAGGGAGGACGAAAATGACCTAATTGATCATCCAATGACACAAATGAACTTATTGGATGCACAAGATTGGTTAAAAACCCTAATTGGACAAGAATAAGCCTAGGGAGGACGAAAACGACCTAATTGATCATCCAATGACACAAACACACCTATTGGATGCACAAGATTGGTTAAAACCCTAATTGGACAAGAATATGCCTAGGGAGGACGAAAATGACCTAAATGTTAATCCAATGACACAAATGAACTTATTGGATGCACAAGATTGGTTAAAAACCCTAATTGGACAAGAATAAGCCTAGGGAGGACGAAAATGACCTAATTGATCATCCAATGACACAAACACACCTATTGGATGCACAAGATTGGTTAAAAACCCTAGTTGGACAAGAATATGCCTAGGGAGGACGAAAATGACCTAATTGATCATCCAATGACACAAATGAACTTATTGGATGCACAAGATTGGTTAAAAACCCTAGTTGGACAAGAATATGCCTAAGGAGGACGA
Source organism: Cicer pinnatifidum (assembly GCA_037974775.1). NCBI lineage: Eukaryota > Viridiplantae > Streptophyta > Magnoliopsida > Fabales > Fabaceae > Cicer > Cicer pinnatifidum. The sequence goes on along the minus strand of JBBPBR010001151.1, from coordinate 34,957 downwards.
AAATGACCTAATTGATCATCCAATGACACAAATGAACTTATTGGATAGAATAAGCCTAGGGAGGACGAAAATGACCTAATTGATCATCCAATGACACAAACACACCTATTGGATGCACAAGATTGGTTAAAAACCCTAATTGGACAAGAATAAGCCTAGGGAGGACGAAAATGACCTAATTGATCATCCAATGACACAAACACACCTATTGGATGCACAAGATTGGTTAAAAACCCTAGTTGGACAAGAATATGCCTAGGGAGGGCAAAAATGACCTAATTGATCATCCAATGACACAAATGAACTTATTGGATGCACAAGATTTGTTAAAAACCCTAATTGGACAAGAATAAGCCTAGGGAGGACGAAAATGACCTAATTGATCATCCAATGACACAAACACACCTATTGGATGCACAAGATTGGTTAAAAACCCTAATTTGACAAGAATAAGCCTGAGGAGGACGAAAATGACCTAATTGATCATCCAATGACACAAACACACCTATTGGATGCACAAGATTGGTTAAAAACCCTAATTGGACAAGAATATGCCTAGGGAGGACGAAAATGACCTAATTGATCATCCAATGACACAAATGAACTTATTGGATGCACAAGATTGGTTAAAAACCCTAGTTGGACAAGAATATGCCTAGGGAGGACGAATATGACCTAATTGATCATCCAATGACACAAACACACCTATTGGATGCACAAGATTGGTTAAAAACCCTAATTGGACAAGAATAAGCCAAGGGAGGACGAAAATGGCCTAATTGATCATCCAATGACACAAACACACCTATTGGATGCACAAGATTGGTTAAAAACCCTAATTGGACAAGAATATGCCTAGGGAGGACGAAAATGACCTAATGGATCATCCAATGACACAAACACACCAAATGGGTGCACAAGATTGGTTAAAAACCCTAATTGGACAAGAATAAGCCTAGGGAGGACGAAAATTACCTAAATATTAATTCAATGACACAAACAAACTTATTGGATGCACAAGATTGGTTAAAAACTCTAATTGGACAAGAATAACCCTAGGGAGGACGACAATGACCTAATTATTATCCAATGACACAAACACACCTATTGGATGCACAAGATTGGTTAAAAAACCTAATTGGACAAGAATATGCCTAGGGAGGACGAAAATGACCTAAATATTAATTCAATGACACAAACAAAGTTATTGGATGCACAAGATTGGATGCACAAGATTTGGTTAAAAACCCTAGTTGGACAAGAATATGCCTAGGGAGGACGAAAATGACCTAATTGATCATCCAATGACACAAATGAACTTATTGGATGCACAAGATTGGTTAAAAACCCTAGTTGGACAAGAATATGCCTAGGGAGGACGAAAATGACCTAATTGATCATCCAATGACACAAATGAACTTATTGGATGCACAAGATTGCTTAAAAACCCTAATTGGACAAGAATAAGCCTAGGGAGGACGAAAATGAACTAATTGATCATTCAATGACACAAACACACCTACTAGATGCACAAGATTGGTTAAAATCCCTAATTTGACAAGAATATGCCTAGGGAGGACGAAAATGACCTAATTGATCATCCAATGACACAGACACACCTATTGGATGCATAAGATTGGTTAAAAACCCTAGTTGGACAAGAACATGCCTAGGGAGGACAAAAATGAACTAATTGATCATCCAATGACACAAATGAACTTATTGGATGCACAAGATTGGTTAAAAACCCTAATTGGACAAGAATAAGCCTAGGGAGGACGAAAATGACCTAATTGATCATCCAATGACACAAACACACCTATTGGATGCACAAGATTGGTTAAAAACCCTAGTTGGACAAGAATATGCCTAGGGAGGACGAAAATGACCTAAATGTTAATCCAATGACACAAATGAACTTATAGGATACAAAAGATTGGTTAAAAACCCTAATTGGACAAGAATATGTCTAGGGAGGACGAAAATGACCTAATTGATCATCCAATGACACAAATGAACTTATTGGATGCACAAGATTGGTTAAAAACCCTAGTTGGACAAGAATATGCCTAGGGAGGACGAAAATGACCTAATTGATCATCCAATGACACAAACACACCTATTGGATGCACAAGATTGGTTAAAAACCCTAATTGGACAAGAATATGCCTAGGGAGGACGAATATGACCTAAATGTTAATCCAATAACACAAATGAACTTATTGGATGCACAAGATTGGTTAAAAACCCTAATTGGACAAGAATAAGCCTAAGGATAACGAAAATGACATAAATGTTAATCCAATGACACAACTCAACTTATTGGATGCACAAGATTGGTTAAAAATCCTAATTGGACAAGAATAAGCCTAGGCAGGACGAAAATGACCTAATTGATCATCCAATGACACAAACACACCTATTGGATGCACAAGATTGGTTAAAAACCCTAGTTGGACAAGAATATGCCTAGGGAGGACGAAAATGACCTAATTGATCATCCAATGACACAAATGAACTTATTGGATGCACAAGATTGGTTAAAAACCCTAATTGGACAAGAATATGCCTAAGGAGGACGAAAATTACCTAATTGATCATCCAATGACACAAACACACCTATTGGATGCACAAGATTGGTTAAATACCCAAATTGGACAAGAATATGCCTAGGGAGGACGAAAATGACCTAAATGTTAATCCAATGACACAAATGAACTTATTGGATGCACAAGATTGGTTAAAAACCCTAATTGGACAAGAATAAGCCTAGGGAGGACGAAAATGACCTAATTGATCATCCAATGACAGAAACACACCTATTGGATGCACAAGATTGGTTAAAAACCCTAGTTGGACAAGAATATGCATAGGGAGGACGAAAATGACCTAATTGATCATCCAATGACACAAATGAACTTATTGGATGCACAAGATTGGTTAAAAACCCTAATTGGACAAGAATAAGCCTAGGGAGGACGAAAATGACCTAATTGATCATCCAATGACACAAACACACCTATTGGATGCACAAGATTGGTTAAAAACCCTAGTTGGACAAGAATATGCCTAGGGAGGACGAAAATGACCTAATTCATCATCCAATGACACAAATGAACTTATTGGATGCACAAGATTGGTTAAAAACCATAATTGGACAAGAATATGCCTAGGGAGGAGGAAAATGACCTAAATATTAATTCAATGACACAAACAAAGTTATTGGATGCACAAGATTGGTTAAAAACCCTAATTGGACAAGAATAAGCCTAGGGAGGACGAAAATGACCTAATTGATCATCCAATGACACAAACACACCTATTGGATGCACAAGATTGGTTAAAAACCCTAGTTGGTCAAGAATATGCCTAGGGAGGACGAAAATGACCTAATGGATCATCCAATGACACAAATGAACTTATTGGATGCACAAGATTGGTTAAAAACCATAATTGGACAAGAATATGCCTAGGGAGGAGGAAAATGACCTAAATATTAATTCAATAACACAAACAAAGTTATTGGATGCACAAGATTGGTTAAAAACCCTAATTGGACAAGAATTAGCCTAGGAAAGACGAAAATGACCTAATTGATCATCCAATGACACAAACACACCTATTGGATGCACAAGATTGGTTAAAAACCCTAGTTGGACAAGAATATGCCTAGGGAGGACGAAAATGACCTAATTGATCATCCAATGACACAAATGAACTTATTGGATGCACAAGATTGGTTAAAAACCCTAATTGGACAAGAATAAGCATAGGGAGGACGAAAATGACCTAATTGATCATCCAATGACACAAACACACCTATTGGAAGCACAAGATTGGTTAAAAACCCTAATTGGACAAGAATATGCCTAGGGAGGGAGAAAATGACCTAAATGTTAATCCAATTACACAAATGAACTTATTAAATGCACAAGATTGGTTAAAAACCCTAATTGGACAAGAATAAGCCTAGGGAGGACGAAAATGACCTAATTGATCATCCAATGACACAAACACACCTATTGGATGCACAAGATTGGTTAAAAACCCTAGTTGGACAAGAATATGCCTAGGGAGGACGAAAATGACCTAAATGTTAATCCAATGACACAAATGAACTTATTGGATGCACAAGATTGGTTAAAAACCCTAATGGGACAAGAATAAGCCTAGGAAGGACGAAAATGACCTAATTGATCATCCAATGACACAAACACACCTATTGGATGCACAAGATTGGTTAAAAACCCTAATTGGACAAGAATATGCCTAGGGAGGACGAAAATGACCTAATTGATCATCCATTGCCCCAAACACACCTATTGGATGCACAAGTTTGGTTAAAAACCCTAATTCGACAAGAATATGCCTAGGGAGGACGAAAATGACCTAATTGATCATCCAATGACACAAACACACCTATTGGATGCACAAGATTGGTTAAAAACCCTAATTGGACAAGAATATGCCTAGGGAGGACGAAAATGACCTAAATATTAATTCAATGACATAAACAAACTAATTGGATGCACAAGATTGGTTAAAAACCCTAATTGGACAAGAATAAGCCTAGGGAGGACGAAAATGACCTAATTGATCATCCAATGACACAAACACACCTATTGGATGCACAAGATTGGTTAAAAACCCTAATTGGACAAGAATATGCCTAGGGAGGACGAAAATGACCTAAATGTTAATCCAATGACACAAATGAACTTATTGGATGCACAAGATTGGTTAAAAACCCTAACTGGACAAGAATAAGCCTAAGGAGGACGAAAATGACCTAATTGATCATCCAATGACACAAACACACCTATTGGATGCACAAGATTGGTTAAAAACCCTAATTGGACAAGAATATGCCTAGGGAGGATGAAAATGCCCTAAATATTAATTCAATAACACAAACAAAGTTATTGGATGCACAAGATTGGTTAAAAACCCTAATTGGACAAGAATAAGCCTAGTGAGAACGAAAATAACCTAAATGTTAATCCAATGACACAACTCAACTTATTGGATGCACAAGATTGGTTAAAAACCCTAATTGGACAAGAATAAGCCTAGGGAGGACGAAAATGACCTAATTGATCATCCAATGACACAAACACACCTATTGGATGCACAAGATTGGTTAAAAACCCTAATTGGACAAGAATATGTCTAGAGAGGACGAAAATGACCTAATTGATCATCCAATGACACAAACACACCTATTGGATGCACAAGATTAGTTAAAAACCCTAATTGGACAAGAATATGCCTAGGGAGGACGAAAATGACCTAATTGATCATCCAATGACACAAATGAACTTATTGGATGCACAAGATTAGTTAAAAACCCTAATTGGACAAGAATATGCTTAGGGAGGACGAAAATAACCTAATTGATCATCCAATGACACAAACACACCTATTGGATGCACAAGATTGGTTAAAAACCCTAATTGGACAAGAATATGCCTAGGGAGGACGAAAATGACCTAAATGTTAATCCAATGACACAAATGAACTTATTGGATGCACAAGATTGGTTAAAAACCCTAATTGGACAAGAATAAGCCTAGGGAGGACGAAAATGACCTAATAGATCATCCAATGACACAAACACACCAATTGGATGCAAAAGATTGGTTAAAAACCCTAATTGGACAAGAATATGCCTAGGGAGGACGAAAGTGACCTAAATATTAATTCAATGACACAAACAAACTTATCGGATGCACAAGATTGGTTAAAAACCCTAATTGGACAAGAATAAGCCTAGGGAGGACGAATATGACCTATTTGATCATCCAATGACACAAACACACCTATTGGATGCACAAGATTGGTTAAAAACCCTAATTGGACAAGAATAAGCCTAGGGAGGACGAAAATGACCTAAATGTTAATCCAATGACACAACTCAACTTATTGGAAGCACTAGATTGGTTAAAAACCCTAATTGGACAAGAATAAACCTAGGGAGGACGAAAATGACCTAATTGATCATCCAATGAAACAAAAACACCAATTGGATGCACAAGATTCGTTAAAAACCCTAATTGGACAAGAATATGCCTAGGGAGGACGAAAATGACCTAATTGATCATCCAATGACACAAACACACCTATTGGATGCACAAGATTGGTTAAAAACCCTAATTGGACAAGAATATGCCTAGGGAGGACGAAAATGACCTAATTGATCATCCAATGACACAAACACACCTATTGGATGCACAAGATTGGTTAAAAACCCTAATTGGACAAGAATATGCCTAGGGAGGACGAAAATGACCTAAATATTAATTCAATGACACAAACAAACTTATTGGATGCACAAGATTGGTTAAAAACCCTAATTGGACAAGAATAAGCCTAGGGAGGACGAAAATGACCTAATTGATTATCCAACGACACAAACACACCAATTGGAAGCACAAGATTGGTTAAAAACCCTAATTGGACAAGAATATGCCTAGGGAGGACGAACATGACCTAAATGTTAATCCAATGACACAAATGAACTTATTGGATGCACAAGATTGGTTAAAAACCCTAATTGGACAAGAATAAGCCTAGGGAGGACGAAAATGACCTAATTGATCATCCAATGCCACAAACACACTTATTGGATGCACAAGATTGGTTAAAAACCCTAATTGGACAAGAATATGCCTAGGGAGGACGAAAATGACCTAATTGATCATCCAATGACACAAACACACCTATTGGATGCACAAGATTGGTTAAAAACCCTAATTGGACAAGAATATGCCTAGGGAGGACGAAAATGACCTAATTGATCTTCCAATGACACAAACACACCTATTGGATGCACAAGATTGGTTAAAAACCCTAATTGGACAAGAATAAGCCTAGGGAGGACGCAAATGACCTAATTGATCATCCAATGACACAAACACACCTATTGGATGCACAAGATTGGTTAAAAACCCTAATTGGACAAGAATATGCCTAGGGAGGACGAAAATGACCTAAATATTAATTCAATGACACAAACAAACTTATTGGATGCATAAGATTGGTTAAAAACCCTAGTTGGACAAGAACATGCCTAGGGAGGACAAAAATGAACTAATTGATCATCCAATGACACAAATGAACTAATTGGATGCACAAGATTGGTTAAAAACCCTAATTGGACAAGAATAAGCCTAGGGAGGACGAAAATGACCTAATTGATCATCCAATGACACAAACACACCTATTGGATGCACAAGATTGGTTAAAAACCCTAGTTGGACAAGAATATGCCTAGGGAGGACGAAAATGACCTAATTGATCATCCAATGACACAAATGAACTTATTGGATGCACAAGATTGGTTAAAAACCCTAATTGGACAAGAATAAGCCTAGGGAGGACGAAAATGACCTAATTGATCATCCAATGACACAAACACACCTATGGGAAGCACAAGATTGGTTAAAAACCATAATTGGACAAGAATATGCCTAGGGAGGACGAAAATGACCTAAATGTTAATCCAATGACACAAATGAACTTACTGGATGCACAAGATTGGTTAAAAACCCTAATTGGACAAGAATAAGCCTTGGGAAGACGAAAATGACCTAATTGATCATCCAATGACACAAACACACCTATTGGATGCACAAGACTGGTTAACAACCCTAATTGGACAAGAATATGCCTAGGAAGGACGAAAATGACCTAATTGATCTTCCAATGACACAAACACACTTATTGGAAGCACAAGATTGGTTAAAAACCCTAATTGGACAAGAAGAAGCCTAGGGAGGACGAAAATGACCTAATTGATCATCCAATGAAACAAACGCACCTATTGGATGCACAAGATTGGTTAAAAACCCTAATTGGACAAGAATAAGCCTAGGGAGGACGAAAATGACCTAATTGATCATCCAATGACACAAACACACCTATTGGATGCACAAGACTGGTTAAAAACTCTAATTGGATAAGAATCAGCCTAAGGAGGACGAAAATGACCTAATTGATCATCCAATGACACAAACACACCTATTGGATGCACAAGATTGGTTAAAAACCCTAGTTGGACAAGAATATGCCTAGGGAGGACGAAAATGACCTAATTGATCATCCAATGACACAAATGAACTTATTTGATGCACAAGATTGGTTAAAAACCCTAATTGGACAAGAATATGTCTAGGTAGGATGAAAATGACCTAATTGATCATCCAATGACACAAACACACCTATTGGATGCACAAGATTGGTTAAAAACCCTAATTGGACAAGAATAAGCCTAGGGAGGACGAAAATGACCTAATTGATCATCCAATGACACAAACACACCTATTGGATGCACAAGATTGGTTAAAAACCCTAGTTGGACAAGAATATGCCTAGGGAGGACGAAAATGACCTAATTGATCATCCAATGAGACAAACACACCTATTGGAAGCACAAGATTGGTTAAAAACCCTAGTTGGACAAGAATATGCCTAGGGAGGACGAAAATGACCTAATTGATCATCCAATGACACAAATGAACTTATTGGATGCACAAGATTGGTTAAAAACCCTAATTGGACAAGAATAAGCATAGAAAGGACGAAAATGACCTAATTGATCATCCAATGACACAAACACACCTATTGGATGCACAAGATTGGTTAAAAACCCTAATTGGACAAGAATATGCCTAGGGAGGACGAAAATGACCTAAATGTTAATCCAATGACACAAATGAACTTATTGGATGCACAAGATTATTTAAAAACCCTAATTGGACAAGAATAAGCCTAGGAAGGACAAAAATGACCTAATTGATCATCCAATGACACAAACACACCTATTGGATGCACAAGATTGGTTAAAAACCCTAATTGGACAAGAATATGCCTAGGGAGGACGAAAATGACTAATTGATCATCCAATGACACAAACAAAGTTATTGGATGCACAAGATTGGTTAAAAACCCTAATTGGACAAGAATACGCCCAGGGAGGACGAAAATGACCTAATTGATCATCCAATGACACAAACACACCTATTGGATGCACAAGATTGGTTAAAAACCCTAATTGGACAAGAACAAGCCTAGGAATGACGAAAATAACCTAATTGATCATCCAATGACACAAACACACCTATTGGATGCACAAGGTTGGTTAAAAACCCTAATTGGACAAGAATATGCCTAGGGAGGACGAAAATGACCTACATATTAATTCAATGACACAAACAAAGTTATTGGATGCACAAGATTGGTTAAAAACCCTAATTGGACAAGAATAAGCCTAGGGAGGACGAAAATGACCTAATTGATCATCCAATGACACAAACACACCTATTGGCTGCACAAGATTGGTTAAAAACCCTAGTTGGACAAGAATATGCCTAGGGAGGACGAAAATGACCTAATTGATCATCCAATGACACAAATGAACTTATTGGATGCACAAGATTGGTTAAAAACCCTAATTGGACAAGAATAAGCCTAGGGAGGACGAAAATGACCTAATTGATCATCCAATGACACAAACACACCTATTGGATGCACAAGATTGGTTAAAAACCCTAATTGGACAAGAACATGCCTAGGGAGGACGAAAATGACCTAATTGATCATCGAATGACACAAACACACCTATTGGATGCACAAGATTGGTTAAAAACCCAAATTGGACAAGAATAAGACTAGGGAGGACGAAAATGACCTAATTGATCATCCAATGAAACAAACTCACCTATTGAATGCACAAGATTGGTTTAAAACCCTAGTTGGACAAGAATATGCCTAGGGAGGACGAAAATGACCTAATTGATCATCCAATGACACAAATGAACTTATTGGATGCACAAGATTGGTTAAAAACCCTAATTGGACAAGAATAAGCCTAGGGAGGACGAAAATGACCTAATTGATCATCCAATGACACAAATGGACTTATTGGATGCACAAGATTGGTTAAAAACCCTAATTGGACAAGAATAAGCCTAGGGAGGACGAAAATGACCTAATTGATCATCCAATGACACAAACACACCTATTGGATGCACAAGATTGGTTAAAAACCCTAGTTGGACAAGAATATGCCTAGGGAGGACGAAAATAACCTAATTGATCATCAAATGACACAAATGAACTTATTGGATGCACAAGATTTGTTAAAAACCCTAATTGGACAAGAATAAGCCTAGGGAGGACGAAAATGACCTAATTGATCATCCAATGACACAAACACACCTATTGGATGCACAAGACTGGTTAAAAACCCTAATTGGACAAGAATCAGCCTAGGGATGACAAAAATGACCTAATTGATCATCCAATGACACAAACACACCTATTGGATGCACAAGATTGGTTAAAAACCCTAATTGGACAAGAATAAGCCTAGGGAGGACGAAAATGACCTAATTGATCATCCAATGACACAAACACACCTATTGGATGCACAAGATTGGTTAAAAACCCTAGTTGGACAAGAATATGCCTAGGGAGGACGAAAATGACCTAATTGATCATCCAATGACACAAATGAACTTATTGGATGCACAAGATTGGTTTAAAAACCCTAGTTGTACAAGAATATACACAGGGAGGACGAAAATGACCTAATTGATCATCCAATGACACAAATGAACTTATTGGATGCACAAGATTTGTTAAAAACCCTAATTGGACAAGAATAAGCCTAGGGAGGACGAAAATGACCTAATTGATCATCCAATGACACAAACACACCTATTGGATGCACAAGATTGGTTAAAAACCCTAGTTGGACAAGAATATGCCTAGGGAGGACGAAAATGACCTAATTGATCATCCAATGACACAAACACACCTATTGGATGCACAAGATTGGTTTAAAACCCTAGTTGGACAAGAATATGCCTAGGGAGGACGAAAATGACCTAATTGATCATCCATTGACACAAACACACCTATTGGATGCACAAGATTGGTTAAAAACCCTAATTGGACAAGAATAAGCCTAGGGAGGACGAAAATGACCTAATTGATCATCCAATGACACAAACACACCTATTGGATGCACAAGATTGGTTAAAAACCCTAGTTGGACAAGAATATGCCTAGGGAGGACGAAAATGACCTAATTGATCATCCAATGACACAAACACAACTATTGGATGCACAAGATTGGTTAAAAACCCTAATTGGACAAGAATATGCCTAGGGAGGACGAATATGACCTAAATGTTAATCCAATAACACAAATGAACTTATTGGATGCACAAGATTGGTTAAAAACCCAAATTGGACAAGAATAAGCCTAGGGAGAACGAAAATGACCTAAATGTTAATCCAATGACACAACTCAACTTATTGGATGCACAAGATTGGTTAAAATCCCTAATTGGACAAGAATAAGCCTAGGGAGGACGAAAATGACCCAACTGATCATCCAATGACACAAACACACTTATTGGATGCACAAGATTGGTTAAAAACCCTAGTTGGACAAGAATATGCCTAGGGAGGACGAAAATGACCTAATTGATCATCCAATGACACAAACACACCTATTGGATGCACAAGATTGGTTAAAAACCCTAATTGGACAAGAATATGCCTAGGGAGGACGAAAATGACCTAAATGTTAATCTAATGACACAAACACACCTATTGGATGCACAAGATTGGTTAAAAACCCTAATTGGACAAGAATATGCCTAGGGAGGAGGAAAATGACCTAAATATTAATTCAATGACACAAACAAAGTTATTGGATGCACAAGATTGGTTAAAAACCCTAATTGGACAAGAATTAGCCTAGGGAGGACGAAAATGACCTAATTGATCTTCCAATGACACAAACACACCTATTGGATGCACAAGATTGGTTAAAAACCCTAGTTGGACAAGAATATGCCTAGGGAGGATGAAAATGACCTAATTGATCATCCAGTGACACAAATGAACTTATTGGATGCACAAGATTGGTTAAAAACCCTAATTGGACAAGAATAAGCCTAGGGAGGACGAAAATGACCTAATTGATCATCCAATGACACAAACACACCTATTGGATGCACAAGATTGGTTAAAAACCCTAGTTGGACAAGAATATGCCTAGGGAGGACGAAAATGACCTAATTGATCATCCAGTGACACAAATGAACTTATTGGATGCACAAGATTGGTTAAAAACCCTAGTTGGACAAGAATATGCCTAGGGAGGACGAAAATGACCTAATTGATCATCCAATGACACAAACACACCTATTGGATGCACAAGATTGGTTAAAAACCCTAATTGGACAAGAATAAGCCAAGGGAGGACGAAAATGGCCTAATTGATCATCCAATGACACAAACACACCTATTGGATGCACAAGATTGGTTAAAACCCTAATTGGACAAGAATATGCCTAGGGAGAACGAAAATGACCTAATGGATCATCCAATGACACAAACACACCAATTGGGTGCACAAGATTGGTTAAAAACCCTAATTGGACAAGAATAAGCCTAGGGAGGACGAAAATTACCTAAATATTAATTCAATGACACAAACAAACTTATTGGATGCACAAGATTGGTTAAAAACTCTAATTGGACAAGAATAACCCTAGGGAGGACGACAATGACCTAATTATTATCCAATGACACAAACACACCTATTGGATGCACAAGATTGGTTAAAAAACCTAATTGGACAAGAATATGCCTAGGGAGGACGAAAATGACCTAAATATTAATTCAATGACACAAACAAAGTTATTGGATGCACAAGATTGGATGCACAAGATTTGGTTAAAAACCCTAGTTGGACAAGAATATGCCTAGGGAGGACGAAAATGACCTAATTGATCATCCAATGACACAAATGAACTTATTGGATGCACAAGATTGGTTAAAAACCCTAGTTGGACAAGAATATGCCTAGGGAGGACGAAAATGACCTAATTGATCATCCAATGACACAAATGAACTTATTGGATGCACAAGATTTGTTAAAAACCCTAATTGGACAAGAATAAGCCTAGGGAGGCTGAAAATGACCTAATTGATCATCCAATGACACAAACACACCTATTGGATGCACAAGATTGGTTAAAAACCCTAATTGGACAAGAATAAGCCTAGGGAGGACGAAAATGACCTAATTGATCATCCAATGACACAAACACACCTATTGGATGCACAAGATTGGTTAAAAACCCTAGTTGGACAAGAATATGCCTAGGGAGGACGAAAATGACCTAATTGATCATCCAATGACACAAACGAACTTATTGGATGCACAAGATTGGTTAAAAACCCTAGTTGTACAAGAATATACATAGGGAGGACGAAAATGACCTAATTGATCATCCAATGACACAAATGAACTTATTGGATGCACAAGATTTGTTAAAAACCCTAATTGGACAAGAATAAGCCTAGGGAGGACGAAAATGACCTAATTGATCATCCAATTATACAAACACACCTATTGGATGCACAAGATTGGTAAAAAACCCTAATTGGACAAGAATAAGCCTAGGGAGGACGAAAATGACCTAATTGATCATCCAAGGACACAAACACACCTATTGGATGCACAAGATTGGTTAAAAACCCTAATTGGACAAGAATAAGCCTAGGGAGGACGAAAATGACCTAATTGATCATCCAATGACACAAACACTCCTATTGGATGCACAAGATTGGTTAAAAACCCTAGTTGGACAAGAATATGCCTAGGGAGGACGAAAATGACCTAATTGATCATCCAATGACACAAATGAACTTATTGGATGCACAAGATTGGTTAAAAACCCTAGTTGGACAAGAATATGCTTAGGGAGGACAAAAATGACCTAATTGATCATCCAATGACACAAATGAACTTATTGGATGCACAAGATTTGTTAAAAACCCTAATTGGACAAGAATAAGCCTAGGGAGGACGAAAATGACCTAATTAAACATCCAATGACACAAACACACCTATTGGATGCACAAGATTGGTTAAAAACGCTAATTGGACAAGAATATGCCTTGGGAGGACGAAAATGACCTAAATTTTAATCCAATGACACAACTCAACTTATTGGATGCACAAGATTGGTTAAAAACCCTAATTGGACAAGAATAAGCCTAGGGAGGACGAAAATGACCTAATTGATCATCCAATGACACAAATGAACTTATTGGATGCACAAGATTTGTTAAAAACCCTAATTGGACTAGAATAAGCTTAGGGAGGACGAAAATGACCTAATTGATCATCCAATGACACAAACACACCTATTGGATGCACAAGATTGGTTAAAAACCCTAATTGGACAAGAATATGCCTAGGGAGGACGAAAATGACCTAAATATTAATTCAATGACACAAACAAAGTTATTGGATGCACAAGATTGGTTAAAAACCCTAATTTGACAAGAATTAGTCAAGGGAGGACGGAAATGACCTAATTGATCATCCAATGACACAAACACACCTATTGGATGCACAAGATTGGTTAAAAACCCTAATTGGACAAGAATAAGCCTAGGGAGGACGAAAATGACCTAATTGATCATCCAATGACACAAATGAACTTATTGGATGCACAAGATTTGTTAAAAACCCTAATTGGACAAGAATAAGCTTAGGGAGGACGAAAATGACCTAATTGATCATCCAATGACACAAACACACCTATTGGATGCACAAGATTGGTTAAAAACCCTAATTGGACAAGAATATGCCTAGGGAGGACGAAAATGACCTAAATATTAATTCAATGACACAAACAAAGTTATTGGATGCACAAGATTGATTAAAAACCCTAATTTGACAAGAATAAGTCTAGGTAGGACGAAAATGACCTAATTGATCATCCAATGACACAAACACACCTATTGGATGCACAAGATTGGTTAAAAACCCTAATTGGACAAGAATAAGCATAGGGAGGACGAAAACGACCTAATTGATCATCCAATGACACAAACACACCTATTGGATGCACAAGATTGGTTAAAAACCCTAATTGGACAAGAATATGCCTAGGGAGGACGAAAATGACCTAAATATTAATTCAATGACACAAACAAAGTTATTGGATGCACAAGATTGATTAAAAACCCTAATTTGACAAGAATAAGTCTAGGTAGGACGAAAATGACCTAATTGATCATCCAATGACACAAACACACCTATTGGATGCACAAGATTGGTTAAAAACCCTAATTGGACATGAATAAGCCTAGGGACGACGGAAACGACCTAATTGATCATCCAATGACACAAACACACCTATTGGATGCACAAGATTGGTTAAAAACCCTAATTGGACAAGAATAAGCCTAGGGAAGACGATAATGACCTAATTGATCATCCAATGACACAAACACACCTATTGGATGCACAAGATTGGTTAAAAACCCTAATTGGACAAGAATATGCCTAGGGAGGACGAAAATGACCTAATTGATCATCCAATGACACAAACACACCTATTGGATGCACAAGATTGGTTAAAAACCCTAATTGGACAAGAATATGCCTAGGGAGGACGAAAATGACCTAAATATTAATTCAATGACACAAACAAACTTATTGGATGCACAAGATTGGTTAAAAACCCTAATTGGATAATAATATGCCTAGGGAGGACGAAAATGACCTAATTGATCATCCAATGACACTAATGAACTTATTGGATGCACAAGATTGGTTAAAAACCCTAATTGGACAAGAATAAGCCTAGGGAGGACGAAAATGACCTAATTGATCATCCAATGACACAAACACACCTATTGGATGCACAAGATTGGTTAAAAACCCTAATTGGACAAGAATATGCCTAGGGAGGACGAAAATGACCTAATTGATCATCCAATGACACAAACACACCTATTGGATGCACAAGATTGGTTAAAAACCCTAATTGGACAAGAATATGCCTAGGGAGGACGAAAATGACCTAATTGATCATCCAATGACCCAAACACACCTATTGGATGCTCATGATTGGTTAAAAACCCTAATTGGACAACAATAAGCGTAGGGAGGACGAAAATGACCTAATTGATCATCCAATGACACAAACACACCTATTGGATGCACAAGATTGGTTAAAAACCCTAATTGGACAAGAATATGCCTAGGGAGGACGAAAATGACCTAAATATTAATTCAATGACACAAACAAAGTTATTGGATGCACAAGATTGGTTAAAAACCCTAATTGGACAAGAATAAGCCTAGGGAGGACGAAAATGACCTAATTGATCATCCAATGACACAAACACACCTATTGGATGCACAAGATTGGTTAAAAACCCTAATTGGACAAGAATATGCCTAGGGAGGACGAAAATGACCTAAATATTAATTCAATGACACAAACAAAGTTATTGGATGCACAAGATTGGTGAAAAACCCTAATTGGACAAGAATAAGCCTAGGGGGAACGAAAATGACCTAATTGATCATCCAATGACACAAACACACCTATTGGATGCACAAGATTGGTTAAAAACCCTAATTGGACAAGAATATGCCTAGGGAGGACGAAAATGACCTAAATATTAATTCAATGACACAAACAAAGTTATTGGATGCACAAGATTGGTTAAAAACCCTAATTGGACAAGAATAAGCCTAGGGAGGACGAAAATGACCTAATTGATCATCCAATGACACAAACACACCTATTGGATGCACAAGATTGGTTAAAAACCCTAATTGGACAAGAATATGCCTAGGGAGGACGAAAATGACCTAAATGTTAATCCAATGACACAAATGAACTTATTGGATGCACAACATTGGTTAAAAACCCAAATTGGACAAGAGTAAGCCTAGGAAGGACGAAAATAACCTAATTGATCATCCAATGACACAAACACACCTATTGGATGCACAAGATTGGTTAAAAACCCTAATTGGACAAGAATAAGCCTAGGGACGACGAAAACGACCTAATTGATCATCCAATGACACAAACACACCTATTGGATGCACAAGATTGGTTAAAAACCCTAATTGGACAAGAATATGCCTAGGGAGGACGAAAATGACCTAAATATTAATTCAATGACACAAACAAACTTATTGGATGCACAAGATTGGTTAAAAACCCTAATTGGACCAGAATATGCCTAGGGAGGACGAAAATGACCTAATTGATGATCCATTGACACAACACACCTATTGGATGCACAAGATTGGTTAAAAACCCTAATTGGACAAGAATATGCCTAGGGAGGACGAAAATGACCTAATTGATCATCCAATGACACAAACACACCTATTGGATGCACAAGATTGGTTAAAAACCCTAATTGGACAAGAATATGCCTAGGGAGGACGAAAATGACCTAAATATTAATTCAATGACACAAACAAACTAATTGGACGCACAAGATTGGTTAAAAACCCTAATTGGACAAGAATAAGCCTAGGGAGGACGAAAATGACCTAATTGATCATCCAATGACACAAACACACCTATTGGATGCACAAGATTGGTTAAAAACCCTTGTTGGACAAGAATATGCCTAGAGAGGACGAAAATGACCTAATTGATCATCCAATGACACAAATGAACTTATTGGATGCACAAGATTGGTTAAAAACCCTAATTGGACAAGAATAAGCCTAGGGAGGACGAAAATGACCTAATTGATCATCCAATGACACAAACACACCTATTGGATGCACAAGATTGGTTAAAAACCCTAATTAAACAAGAATATGCCTAGGGAGGACGAAAATGACTTAAATGTTAATCCAATGACTCAAATGAACTTATTGGATGCACAAGATTGGTTAAAAACCCTAATTGGACAAGAATAAGCCTAGGGAGGACGAAAATGACCTAATTGATCATCCAATGACACAAACACACCTATTGGATGCACAAGATTGGTTAAAAACCCTGATTGCACAAGAATAAGTCTAGGGAGGACAAAAATGACCTAATTGATCATCCAATGACACAAACACACCTATTGGATGCACAAGATTGGTTAAAAACCCTAATTGGACAAAAATATGCCTAGGGAGGACGAAAATGACCTAAATGTTAATCCAACGACACAAATGAACTTTATTGGATGCACAAGATTGGTTAAAAACCCTAATTGGACAAGAATATGCCTAGGGAGGACGAAAATGACCTAATTGATCATCCAATGATACCAACACACCTATTGGATGCACAAGATTGGTTAAAAACCCTAGTTGGACAAGAACATGTCTAGGGAGGACGAAAATGACCTAATTGATCATCCAATGACACTAATGAACTTATTGGATGCACAAGATTGGTTAAAAACCCTAATTGGACAAGAATAAGCCTAGGGAGGACAAAAATGACCTAATTGATCATCCAATGACCCAAACACACCTATTCGATGCACAAGATTGGTTAAAAACCCTAACTGGACAAGAATATGCCTAGGGAGGACGAAAATGACCTAATTGATCATCCAATGACACAAACACACCTATTGGATGCACAAGATTGGTTAAAAACCCTAATTGGACAAGAATATGCCTAGGGAGGACGAAAATGACCTAATTGATCATCCAATGATACCAACACACCTATTGGATGCACAAGATTGGTTAAAAACCCTAGTTGGACAAGAACATGTCTAGGGAGGACGAAAATGACCTAATTGATCATCCAATGACACTAATGAACTTATTGGATGCACAAGATTGGTTAAAAACCCTAATTGGACAAGAATAAGCCTAGGGAGGACAAAAATGACCTAATTGATCATCCAATGACACAAACACACCTATTGGAAGCACAAGATTGGTTAAAAACCCTAATTGGACAAGAATATGCCTAGGGAGGACGAAAATGACCTAAATGTTAATCCAATGACACAAATGAACTTATTGGATGCACAAGATTGATTAAAAACCCTAATTGGACAAGAATAAGCCTAGGGAGGACGAAAATGACCTAATTGATCATCCAATGACACAAACACACCTATTGGATGCACAAAATTGGTTAAAAACCCTAATTGGACAAGAATATGCCTATGGAGGAGGAAAATGACCTAAATATTAATTCAATTACACAAACTAAGTTATTGGATGCACAAGATTGGTTAAAAACCCTAATTGGACAAGAATATGCCTAGGGAGGACGAAAATGACCTAAATATTAATTCAATGACATAAACAAACTTATTGGATGCACAAGATTGGTTAAAAACCCTAATTGGACAAGAATAAGCCTAGGGAGGACGAAAATGACCTAATTGATCATCCAAAGACACAAACACATCTATTGGATGCACAAGATTGGTTAAAAACCCTAGTTGGACAAGAATATACCTAGGGAGGATGAAAATGACCTAATTGATCATCCAATGACACAAATGAACTTATTGGATGCACAAGATTGGTTAAAAACCCTAATTGGACAAGAATAAGCCTAGGGAGGACGAAAATGACCTAATTGATCATCCAATGACACAAACACACCTATAGGAAGCACAAGATTGGTTAAAAACCCTAATTGGACAAGAATATGCCTAGGGAGGACGAAAAAGACATAAATGTTAATCCAATGACACAAATGAACTTATTGGATGCACAAGATTGATTAAAACCCTAATTAGACAAGAATAAGCCTAGGGAGGACGAAAATGACCTAATTGATCATCCAATGACCCAAACACACCTATTGGATGCACAAAATTGGTTAAAAACCCAAATTGGACAACAATATGCCTAGGGAGGAGGAAAATGACCTAAATATTAATTCAATGACACAAACAAAGTTATTGGATGCACAAGATTGGTTAAAAACCCTAATTGGACAAGAATAAGCCTAGGGAGGACGAAAATGACCTAATTGATCATCCAATGACACAAACACACCTATTGGATGCACAAGATTGGTTAAAAACCCTAATTGGACAAGAATATGCCTAGGGAGGACGAAAATGACCTAAATATTAATTCAATGACACAAACAAAATTATTGGATGCACAAAATTGGTTAAAAACCCTAATTGGACAAGAATAAGCCTAGGGAGGACGAAAATGACCTAATTGATCATCCAAACACTCTTAACACATCTATTTGATGCACAAGATTGGTTAAAAACCCTAGTTGGACAAGAATATACCTAGGGAGGACGAATATGACCTAATTGATCATCCAATGACACAAATGAACTTATTGGATGCACAAGATTGGTTAAAAACCTTAATTGGACAAGAATAAGCCTAGGGAGGACGAAAATGACCTAATTGATCATCCAATGACACAAACACACCTATTGGAAGCACAAGATTGGTTAAAAACCCTAATTGGACAAGAATATGCCTAGGGAGGACGAAAATGACCTAAATGTTAATCCAATGACACAAATGAACTTATTGGATCCACAAGATTGGTCAAAAACCCTAATTGGACAAGAATAAGCCTAGGGAGGGCGAAAATGACCTAATTGATCATCCAATGAAACAAACACACCTATTGGATGCACAAGATTGGTTAAAAACCCTAATTGGACAAGAATATGCATAGGGAGGACGAAAATGACCTAAATATTAATTCAATGACACAAACAAAGTTAATGGATGCACAAGATTGGTTAAAAACCCTAATTGGACAAGAATATGCCTAGGGAGGACGAAAATGACCTAATTAATCATCCAATGACACAAACACACCTATTGGAAGCACAAGATTGGTTAAAAACCCTAATTGGACAAGAATATGCCTAGGGAGGAGGAAAATGACCTAAATGTTAATCCAATGACACAAATGAACTTATTGGATGCACAAGATTGGTTAAAAACCCTAATTGGACAAGAATAAGCCTAGGGAGGACGAAAATGACCTAATTGATCATTCAATGACACAAACACACCTATTGGATGCACAAGATTGGTTAAAAACCCTAATTGGACAAGAATATGCCTAGGGAGGACGAAAATGAGCTAAATGTTAATCCAATGACACAAATGAACTTATTGGATGCACAAGATTGGTTAAAAACCCTAATTGGACATGAATATGCCTAGGGAGGACGAAAATGACCTAATTGATCATCCAATGACACAAACGCACCTACTGGATGCACAAGATTGGTTAAAAACACTATTTGGACAAGAATATGCCTAGGGAGGACGAAAATGGCCTAATTGATCATCCAAGGACACAAACACACCTATTGGATGCACAAGATTGGTTAAAAACCCTAATTGGACAAGAATATGCCTAGGGAGGACGAAAATGACCTTATTGATCATCCAATGACACAAACACACCTAGTGGATGCACAAGATTGGTTAAAAACCCTAATTGGACAAGAATATGCTTAGGGAGGACGAAAATGACCTAAATATTAATTCAATGACACAAACAAACGTATTGGATGCACAAGATTGGTTAAAAACCCTAATTGGACAAGAATATGCCTTGGGAGGACGAAAATGGCCTAATTGATCATCCAAGGACACAAACACACCTATTGGATGCATAAGATTGGTTAAAAACCCTAATTGGACAAGAATATGCCTGGGGAGGACGAAAATGACCTTATTGATCATCCAATGACACAAACACACCTATTGGATGCACAAGATTGGTTAAAAACCCTAATTGGACAAGAATATCCCTAGGGAGGACGAATATGACCTAAATGTTAATCCAATAACACAAATGAACTTATTGGATGCACAAGATTGGTTAAAAACCCTAATTGGACAAGAATAAGCCTAGGGAGAACGAAAATGACCTAAATGTTAATCCAATGACACAACTCAACTTATTGGATGCACAAGATTGGTTAAAATCCCTAATTGGACAAGAATAAGCCTAGGGAGGACGAAAATGACCTAATTGATCCTCCAATGACACAGACACACCTATTGGATGCACAAGATTGGTTAAAAACCCTAGTTGGACAAGAATATGCCTAGGGAGGACGAAAATGACCTAATTGATCATCCAATGACACAAACACACCTATTGGATGCACAAGATTGGTTAAAAACCCTAGTTGGACAAGAATATGCCTAGGGAGGACGAAAATGACCTAATTGATCATCCAATGACGCAAATGAACTTATTGGATGCACAAGATTGGTTAAAAACCCTAATTGGACAAGAATAAGCCTAGGGAGGACGAAAATGACCTAATTGATCATTCAATGACACAAACACACCTATTGGATGCACAAGATTGGTTAAAAACCCTAATTGGACAAGAATATGCCTAGGGAGGACAAAAATGAGCTAAATGTTAATCCAATGACACAAATGAACTTATTGGATGCAAAAGATTGGTTAAAAACCCTAATTGGACAAGAATAAGCCTAGGGAGGACTAAAATGACCTAATTGATCATCCAATGACACAAACACACCTATTGGATGCATAAGATTGGTTAAAAACCCTAGTTGGACAAGAATATGGCTAGGGAGGACGAAAATGACCTAATTGATCATCCAATGACACAAATGAACTTATTGGATGCACAAGATTGGTTAAAAACCCTAGTTGGACAAGAATATGCCTAGGGAGGACGAAAATGACCTAATTGATCATCCAATGACACAAATGAACTTATTGGATCCACAAGATTGGTTAAAAACCCTAATTGGACAAGAATAAGCCTAGGGAGCACAAAAATGACCTAATCGATCATCCAATGACACAAACACACCTACTGAATGCACAAGATTGGTTAAAAACCCTAATTGGACAAGAATATGCCTAGGGAGGACGAAAATGACCTAAATATTTATTCAATGACACAAACAAACGTATTGGATGCACAAGATTGGTTAAAAACCCTAATTGGACAAGAATAAGACTAGGGAGGACGAAAATGACCTAAATGTTAATCCAATGACACAATTCAACTTATTGGATGCACAAGATTGGTTAAAAACCCTAATTGGACAAGAATAAGCCTAGGGAGGACCAAAAATGACCTAATTGATCATCCAATGACACAAACACACCTATTGGATGCACAAGATTGGTTAAAAACCCTAATTGGACAAGAATAAGCCTAGGGAGGACGAAAATGACATAATTGATCATCCAATGACACAAACACACCTATTGGATGCACAAGATTGATTAAAAACCCTAATTGGACAAGAATATGCCTAGGGAGGTGGAAAATGACCTAATTGATCCTTCAATGACACAAACAAAGTTATTGGATGCACAAGATTGGTTAAAAACCCTAATTGGACAAGAATAAGCCTAGGGAGGACGAAAATGACCTAATTGATCATCCAATGACACA
This sequence comes from Cicer pinnatifidum, assembly GCA_037974775.1. Lineage (NCBI taxonomy): Eukaryota > Viridiplantae > Streptophyta > Magnoliopsida > Fabales > Fabaceae > Cicer > Cicer pinnatifidum. The sequence continues at coordinate 11,731 of JBBPBR010001151.1, read as the reverse complement.
AACACACCTATTGGATGCACAAGATTGGTTAAAAACCCTAATTGGACAAGAATAAGCCTAGGGAGGACGAAAATGACCTAATTGATCATCCAATAACTCAAACACACCTAATGGATGCACAAGATTGGTTAAAAACCCTAATTGGACAAGAATAAGCCTAGGGAGGACGAAAATGACCTAATTGATCACCCAATGACACAAACACACCTATTGGATGCCCAAGATAGGTTAAAAACCCTATTTGGACAAGAATATGCCTAGGGAGGACGAAAATGACCTAATTGATCATTCAATGACACAAACAAACTTAATTGATGCACAAGATTGGTTAAAAACCCGAATTGGACAAGAATATGTCTAGGGAGGTCGAAAATGACCTAAATAATAATTCAATGACACAAACAAAGTTATTGGTTGCACAAGATTGGTTGAAAACCCTAATTGGACAAGAATAAGCCTAGGGAGGACGAAAATGACCTAATTGTTCATCCAATGACACAAATGAACTTATTGGATGCACAAGATTGGTTAAATACTCTAATTGGACAAGAATAAGCCTAGGGAGGACGAAAATGACCTAATTGATCATCCAATGACACAAACACACCTATTGGATGCACAAGATTGGTTAAAAACCCTAATTGGACAAGAATATGCCTAGGGAGGACGAAAATGACCTAAATATTAATTCAATGAAACAAACAAACTTATTGGATGCACAAGATTGGTTAAAAACTCTAATTGGACAAGAATAAGCCTAGGGAGGACGAAAATGACCTAATTGATCATCCAATAACTCAAACACACCTATTGGATGCACAAGATTGGTTAAAAACCCTAATTGGACAAGAATATGCCTAGGGAGGACGAAAATGACCTAAATGTTAATCCAATGACACAAATGAACTTATTGGATGCACAAGATTGGTTAAAAACCCTAATTGGACAAGAATAAGCCTAGGGAGGACGAAAATGACCTAATTGATCATCCAATGACACAAACACACCTATTGGATGCACAAGATTGGTTAAAAACCCTAATTGGACAAGAATAAGCCTAGGGAGGACGAAAATGACCTAATTGATCATCCAATGACACAAACCCACCTATTGGATGCACAAGATTAGTTAAAAACCATAATTGGACAAGAATAAGCCTAGGGAGGACGAAAATAACCTAATTGATCATCCAATGCCACAAACACACCTATTGGATGCACAAGATTGGTTAAAAACCCTAATTGGACAAGAATAAGCCTAAGGAGGACGAAAATGACCTAATTGATCATCCAATGACACAAACACACCTATTGGATGCACAAGATTGGTTAAAAACCCTAATTGGACAAGAATAAGCCTAGGGAGGACGAAAATGACCTAATTGATCATCCAATGACACAAACACACCTATTGGATGCACAAGATTGGTTAAAAACCCTAATTGGACAAGAATATGCCTAGGGAGGACGAATATGATCTAAATGTTAATTCAATGACAAAAACGAACTTATTGGATGCACAAGATTGGTTAAAAACCCTAATTGGACTAGAATATGCCTAAGGAGGACGAAAATGACCTAAATATTAATTCAATGACACAAACAAACTTATTGGATGCACCAGATTGGTTAAAAACCCTAATTGGACAAGAATAAGCCTAGCGAGGACGAAAATGACCTAATTGATCATCCAATGACACAAACACACCTATTGGATGCACAAGATAGGTTAAAAACCCTAATTGGGCAAGAATATGCCTAGGGAGGACGAAAATGACCTAATCGATCTTCCAATGACACAAACAAACCTATTGGATGCACAAGATTGGTTAAAAACCATAATTGGACAAGAATAAGCCTAGGGAGGACGAAAATGACCTAATTGATCATCCAATGACACAAACACACCTATTGGATGCACAAGATTGGTTAAAAACCCTAATTGGACTAGAATATGCCTAGGGAGGACGAAAATGACCTAATTGATCATTCAATGATACAAATGAACTCATTGGATGCACAAGATTGGTTAAAAACCCTAATTGGACAAGAATAAGCCTAGGGAGGACGAAAATGACCTAATTGATCATCCAATGACACAAACACACCTATTGGATGCACAACATTGGTTAAAAACCCTAATTCGACAAGAATATGCCTAGGGAGGACGAAAATGACCTAAATGTTAATCCAATGACACAAATGAACTTATTGGATGCACAAGATTGGTTAAAAACCCTAATTGGACAAGAATAAGCTTAGGGAGGACGAAAATGACCTAATTGATCATCCAATGACACAAACACACCTATTGGATGCACAAGATTGGTTAAAAACCCTATTTGGACCAGAATAAGCCTTGGGAGGACGAAAATGACCTAATTGATCATCCAATGACACAAACACACCTATTGGATGCACAAGATTGATTAAAAACCCTAATTGGACAAGAATATGCCTAGGGAGGTGGAAAATGACCTAATTGATCATTCAATGACACAAACAAAGTTATTGGATGCACAAGATTGGTTAAAAACCCTGATTGGACAAGAATAAGCCTAGGGAGGACGAAAATGACCTAATTGATCATCCAATGACACAAACACACCTATTGGATGCACAAGATTGGTTAAAAACCCTAATTGGACAAGAATAATCCTAGGGAGGACGAAAATGGCCTAATTGATCATCCAATGACACAAACACACCTATTGGATGCACAAGATTGGTTAAAAACACTAATTGGACAAGAATATGCCAAGGGAGGACGAAAATGACCTAATTGATCATCCAATGACAAAAACACACCAATTGGATGCACAAGATTGGTTAAAAACCCTAATTGGATAAGAATAAGCCTAGGGAGGACGAAAATGAACTAAATATTAATTCAATGACACAAACAAACTTATTGGATGCACAAGATTGGTTAAAAACCCTAATTGGACAAGAATAAGCCTAGGGAGGACAACAATGACCTAATTGATCATCCAATGACACAAACACACCTATTGGATGCACAAGATTGGTTAAAAACCCTAATTGGACAAGAATAGGCCTAGGGAGGATGACAATGACCTAATTGATCATCCAATGACACAAACACACCTATTGGATGCACAAGATTGGTTAAAAACCCTAATTGGTCAAGAATATGCCTAGGGAGGACGAATGTGACCTAAATGTTAATTCAATGACAAAAACGAACTTATTGGATGCACAACATTGGTTAAAAACCCTAATTGGACAAGAATATGCCTAAGGAGGACGAAAATGACCTAAATATTAATTCAATGACACAAACAAACTTATTGGATGCACAAGATTGGTTAAAAACCCTAATTGGACAAGAATAAGCTTAGGGAGGACGAAAATGACCTAATTGATCATCCAATGACACAAACACACCTATTGGATGCACAAGATTGGTTAAAAACCCTATTTGGACCAGAATAAGCCTAGGGAGGACGAAAATGACCTAATTGATCATCCAATGACACAAACACACCTATTGGATGCACAAGATTGATTAAAAACCCTAATTGGACAAGAATATGCCTAGGGAGGTGGAAAATGACCTAATTGATCATTCAATGACACAAACAAAGTTATTGGATGCACAAGATTGGTTAAAAACCCTGATTGGACAAGAATAAGCCTAGGGAGGACGAAAATGACCTAATTGATCATCCAATGACACAAACACACCTATTGGATGCACAAGATTGGTTAAAAACCCTAATTGGACAAGAATAATCCTAGGGAGGACGAAAATGGCCTAATTGATCATCCAATGACACAAACACACCTATTGGATGCACAAGATTGGTTAAAAACCCTAATTGGACCAGAATAAGCCTAGGGAGGACGAAAATGACCTAATTGATCATCCAATGACACAAACACACCTATTGGATGCACAAGATTGGTTAAAAACCCTAATTGGACAAGAATATGCCTAGGGAGGACGAAAATGACCTAATTGATCATCCAATGACACAAACACACCTATTGGATGCACAAGATTGGTTAAAAACCCTAATTGGACAAGAATAAGCCTAGGGAGGACGAAAATAACCTAATTGATCATCGAATGACACAAATACAGCTATTGGATGCACAAGATTTGTTAAAAACCCTAATTGGACAAGAATATGCATAGGGAGGACGAAAATGACCTAAATGTTAATCCAATGACACAAATGAACTTATTGGATGCACAAGATTAGTTAAAAACCCTAATTGGACTAGAATAAGCCTAGGGAGGACGAAAATGACCTAATGGATCATCCAACGACACAAACACACCTATTGGATGCACAAGATTCGTTAAAAACCCTAATTGGACAAGAATATGCCTAGGGAGGACGAAAATGACCTAAATATTAATTCAATGAAACAGACAAACTTATTGGATGCACAAGATTGGTTAAAAACCCTAATTGGACAAGAATATGCTTAGGGAGGACGAAAATGACCTAATTGATCATCCAATGACACAAACACACCTATTGGATGCACAAGATTGGTTAAAAACCCTAATTGGACAAGAATAAGCCTAGGGAGGACGAAAATGGCCTAATTGATCATCCAATGACACAAACACACCTATTGGATGCACAAGATTGGTTAAAATCCTAATTGGACAAGAATATGCCTAGGGAGGACGAAAATGACCTAATTGATCATCCAATGACACAAATGAACTTATTGGATGCACAAGATTGGTTAAAAACCCTAATTGGACAAGAATAAGCCTAGGAAGGACGAAAGTGACCTAATTGAATATCCAATGACACAAACACACCTATTGGATGCACATGATTTGTTAAAAACCCTAATTGGACAAGAATATGCCTAGGGAGGACGAAAATGACCTAAATATTAATTCAATGACACAAACAAAGTTATTGGATCCACAAGATTGGTTAAAAACCCTAATTGGACAATAATAAGCCTAGGGAGGACGAAAATGACCTAATTGATCATCCAATGACACAAACACACCTATTGGATGCACAAGATTGGTTAAAAACCCTAATTGGACAAGAATAAGCCTAGTGAGGAAGAAAATGACCTAATATATCATCCAATGACACAAACACACCTATTGGATGCACAAGATTGGTTAAAAACCCTAATTGGACAAGAATAAGCCTAGGGAGGACGAAAATGACCTAATTGATCATCCAATGACACAAACACACCTATTGGATGCACAAGATTGGTTAAAAACCCTAATTGGACAAGAATATGCCTAGGGAGGACGAAAATGACCTAATTGATCATCCAATGACACAAATGAACTTATTGGATGCACAAGATTAGTTAAAAACCCAAATTGGACATGAATAAGCCTAGGGAGGACAAAAATAACCTAATTGATCATCAAATGACACAAACACACCTATTGGATGCACAAGATTGGTTAAAAACCCTAATTGGACAAGAATATGCCTAGGGAGGACGAAAATGACCTAAATGTTAATCCAATGACACAAATGAACTTATTGGATGCACAAGATTGGTTAAAAACCCTAATTGGACAAGAATAAGCCTAGGGAGGACGAAAATGACCTAATTGATCATCCAATGACACAAACAAAACTATTGGATGCACAAGATTGGTTAAAAACCCTAATTGGACAAGAATATGCCTAGGGAGTACGAAAATGACCTAATTGATCATCCAATGACACAAATGAACTTATTGGATGCACAAGATTAGTTAAAAACCCTAATTGGACAAGAATAAGCCTAGGGAGGACGAAAATAACCTAATTGATCATCCAATGACACAAACACACCTATTGGATGCACAAGATTGGTCTAAAACTCTAATTGGACAAGAATATGCCTACGGAGAACGAAAATGACCTAAATGTTAATCCAATGACACAAATGAACTTATTGGATGCACAAGATTGGTTAAAAACCCTAATTGGACAAGAATAAGCCTAGGGAGGACGAAAATGACCTAATTGATCATCCAATGACACAAACAAACGTATTGGATGCACTAGATTGGTTAAAAACCCTAATTGCACAAGAATGTGCCTAGGGAGGACGAAAATGACCTAATTGATCATCCAATGACACAAACAGACCTATTGGATTCACAAGATTGGTTAAAAATCCTAATTGGACAAGAATATGCCTAGGGAGGACGAAAATGACCTAATTGATCATCCAATGACACAAATGAACTTATTGGATGCACAAGATTGGTTAAAAACCCTAGTTGGACAAAAATAAGCCTATGGAGGACGAAAATGACCTAATTGATCATCCAATGACACAAACACACCTATTGGATGCACAAGATTGGTTAAAAACCCTAATTGGTCAAGTATATGCCTAAGGAGGACGAAAATGACCTAATTGATCATCCAATGACACAAACACACCTATTGGATGCACAAGATTGGTTAAAAACCCTAATTGGACAAGAATTTGCCTAGGGAGGACGAAAATGACCTAATTGATGATCCAATGACACAAACACACCTATTGGATGCACAAGATTGGTTAAAAACCCTAATTGGACAAGAATAAGCCTAGGGAGGACGAAAATGACCTAATTGATCATCCAATGACACAAACACACCTATTGGATGCACAAGATTGGTTAAAAACCCTAATTGGACAAGAATATGCCTAGGGAGGACGAAAATGACCTAAATATTAATTCAATGACACAAACAAACTTATTGGATGCACAAGATTGGTTAAAAACCCTAATTGGACAAGAATAAGCCTAGGGAGGACGAAAATGACCTAATTGATCATCCAATGACACAAACACACCTATTGGATGCAAAAGATTGGTTAAAAACCCTAATTGGACAAGATGATGCATAGGGAGGACGAAAATGACCTAAATATTAATTCAATGACACAAACAAACTTATTGGATGCACAAGATTGGTTAAAAACCCTAATTGGACAAGAATAAGCCTAGGGAGGACGAAAATGACCTAATTGATCATCCAATGACACAAACACACCTATTGGATGCACAAGATTGGTTAAAAACCCTAATTGGAAAAGAATATGCCTAGAGAGGACGAAAATGACCTAATTGATCATCCGTTGCCACAAACACACCTATTGGATGCACAAGATTGGTTAAAAACCCTAATTGGACAAGAATATGCCTAGGGAGGACGAAAATGACCTAATTGATCATCCAATGACACAAACACACCTATTGGATGCACAAGATTGGTTAAAAACCCTAATTGGACAAGAATAAGACTAGGAAGGACGAATATGACCTAATTGATCATCCATTGACAAAAACACACCTATTGGATGCACAAGATTGGTTAAAAACCCTAATTGGACAAGAATATGCCTAGGGAGGACGAAAATGACCTAATTGATCATCCAATGACACAAACACACCTATTGGATGCACAAGATTGGTTAAAAACCCTAATTGGACAAGAATAAGTCTAGGGAGGACGAAAATTACCTAATTGATCATCCAATGACACAAACACACCTATTGGATGCACAAGATTGGTTAAAAACCCTAATTGGACAAGAATAAGCCTAGGGAGGACGAAAATGACCTAATTGATCATCCAATGACACAAACACACCTATTGGATGCACAAGATTGGTTAAAAACCCTAATTGGACAAAAAATGCTTTGGGAGGACGAAAATGACCTAAATGTTAATCCAATGACACAAACGAACTTATTGGATGCACAACATTGGTTAAAAACCCTAATTGGACAAGAAAAAGCCTAGGGAGGACGAAAATGACCTAATTGATCATCCAACGACACAAACACACCTATTAGAGGCACAAGATTGGTTAAAAACCCTAATTGGACAAGAATAAGCCTAAGGAGGACGAAAATGACCTAATTGATCATCCAATGACACAAACACACCTATTGGATGCACAAGATTGGTTAAAAACCCTAATTGGACAAGAATATGCCTAGGGTGGACGAAAATGACCTAAATGTTAATCCAATGACACAAATGAACTTATTGGATGCACAAGATTGGTTAAAAACCCTAATTGGACAAGAATAAGCCTTGGGAGGACGAAAATGACCTAATTGATCATCCAATGACACAAACACACCTATTGGATGCACAAGACTAGTTAAAAACCGTAATTGGAGAAGAATATGCCTAGGAAGGACGAAAATGACCTAATTGATCATCCAATGACACAAACACACCTATTGGATGCACAAGATTGGTTAAAAACCCTAATTGGACAAGAATAAGCCTAGGGAGGACGAAAATGACCTAATTGATCATCCAATGACACAAACACACCTATTGGATGCACAAGATTGGTTAAAAACCCTAATTGGACAAGAATATGCCTAGGGAGGACGAAAATGACCTAAATATTAATTCAATGACATAAACAAACTTATTGGATGCACAAGATTGGTTAAAAACCCTAATTGGACAAGAATAAGCCTAGGGAGGACGAAAATGACCTAATTGATCATCCATTGTCACAAACACACCTATTGGAAGCACAAGATTGGTTAAAAACCCTAATTGGACAAGAATATGCCTAGGGAGGACGAAAATGACCTAAATGTTAATCCAATGACACAAATGAACTTATTGGATGCACAAGATTGGTTAAAAACCCTAATTGGACAAGAATAAGCCTAGGGAGGACGAAAATGACCTAATTGATCTTCCAATGACACAAACACACCTATTGGATGCACAAGATTGGTTAAAAACCCTAATTGGACAAGAATATGCCTAGGGAGGATGAAAATGACCTAAATGTTAATCCAATGACACAAATGAACTTATTGGATGCACAAGATTGGTTAAAAACCCTAATTGGACAAGAATAAGCCTTCGGAGGACGAAAATGACCTAATCGATCATCCAATGACACAAACACTCCTATTGGATGCAAAAGACTGGTTAAAAACCCTAATTGGACAAGAATATGCCTAGGAAGGACGAAAATGACCTAATTGATCATCCAATGACACAAACACACCTATTGGATGCACAAGATTGGTTAAAAACCCTAATTGGACAAGAATAAGCCTAGGGAGGACGAAAATGACCTAATTGATCATCCAATGACACAAACACACCTATTGGATGCACAAGATTGGTTAAAAACCCTAATTGGACAAGAATATGCCTAGGGAGGACGAAAATGACCTAAATGTTAATCCAATGACACAAATGAACTTATTGGATGCACAAGATTGGTTAAAAACACTTATTGGACAAGAATAAGCCTAGGGAGGATCAAAGTGACCTAATTGATCATCCAATGACACAAACACACCTATTGGATGCACAAGATTGGTTAAAAACCCTAATTGGACAAGAATAAGCCTAGGGAGGACGAAAATGACCTAATTGATCATCCAATGACACAAACACACCTATTGGATGCACAAGATTGGTTAAAAACCCTAGTTGGACAAGAATATGCCTAGGGAGAACGAAAATGACCTAATTGATCATCCAATGACACTAATGAACTTATTGGATGCACAAGATTGGTTAAAAACCCTAATTGGACAAGAATAAGCCTAGGGAGGACGAAAATGACCTAATTGATCATCCAATGACACAAACACACCTATTGGATGCACAAGATTGGTTAAAAACCCTAGTTGGACAAGAATATGCCTAGGGAGGACGAAAATGACTTAAATGTTAATCCAATGACACAACTCAACTTATTGGATGCACAAGATTGGTTAAAAACCCTAATTGGACAAGAATTAGCCTAGCGGGGACGAAAATAACCTAATTGATCATCCAATGACACAAACACACCTATTGGATGCACAAGATTGGTTAAAAACCCTAATTGGACAAGAATAAGCCTAGGGAGGACGAAAATGACCTAATTGATCATCCAATGACACAAACACACCTATTGGATGCACAAGATTGGTTAAAAACCCTAGTTGGACAAGAATATGCCTAGGGAGGACGAAAATGACCTAATTGATCATCCAATGACACAAATGAACTTATTGGATGCACAAGATTGGTTAAAAACCCTAGTTGGACAAGAATATGACTAGGGAGGACGAAAATGACCTAATTGATCATCCAATAACACAAATGAACTTATTGGATGCACAAGATTTCTTAAAAACTCTAATTGGACAAGAATAAGCCTAGGGAGGACGAAAATGACCTAATTGATCATCCAATGACACAAACACACCTATTGGATGCACAAGATTGGTTAAAAACCCTAATTGGACAAGAATATGCCTAGGGAGGACGAAAATGACCTAAATGTTAATCCAATGACACAACTCAACTTATTGGATGCACAAGATTGGTTAAAAACCCTAATTGGACAAGAATAAGCCTAGGGAGGACGAAAATGAACTAATTGATCATCCAATGACACAAACACACCTATTAGATGCACATGATTGGTTAAAAACCCTAATTGGACAAGAATAAGCCTAGGGAGGACGAAAATGACCTAATTGATCATCCAATGACACAAACACACCTATTGGATGCACAAGATTGGTTAAAAACCCTAATTGGACAAGAATATGCCTAGGGAGGACGAAAATGACCTAATTGATCATTCAATGATACAAATGAACTCATTGGATGCACAAGATTGGTTAAAAACCCAAATTGGACAAGAATAAGCCAAGGGAGGACGAAAATGACCTAATTGATCATCCAATGACACAAACACACCTATTGGATGCACAAGATTGGTTAAAAACCCTAATTCGACAAGAATATGCCTAGGGAGGACGAAAATGACCTAAATGTTAATCCAATGACACAAATGAACTTATTGGATGCACAAGATTGGTTAAAAACCCTAATTGGACAAGAATAAGCCTAGGGAGGACGAAAATGACCTAAATGTTAATCCAATGACACAATTCAACTTATTGGATGCACAAGATTGGTTAAAAACCCTAATTGGATAAGAATAAGCCTAGGGAGGACGAAAATGACCTAATTGATCATCCAATGACACAAACACACCTATTGGATGCACAAGATTGGTTAAAAACCCTAATTGGACAAGAATAAGCCTAGGGAGGACGAAAATGGCCTAATTAATCATCCAATGACACAAACACACCTATTGGATGCACAAGATTGGTTAAAAACCCTAATTCGACAAGAATATGCCTAGGGAGGACGAAAATGACCTAAATGTTAATCCAATGACACAAATGAACTTATTGGATGCACAAGATTGGTTAAAAACCCTAATTGGACAAGAATAAGCCTAGGGAGGACGAAAATGACCTAAATGTAAATCCAATGACAAAATTCAACTTATTGGATGCACAAGATTGGTTAAAAACCCTAATTGGACAAGAATTAGCCTAGGGAGGACGAAAATGACCTAATTGATCATCCAATGACACAAACACACCTATTGGATGCACAAGATTGGTTAAAAACCCTAATTGGACAAGAATATGCCTAGGGAGGACGAAAATGGCCTAATTGATCATTCAATGATACAAATGAACTCATTGGATGCACAAGATTTGTTAAAAGCCAAGGGAGGACGAAAATGACCTAATTGATCATCCAATGACACAAACACACCTATTGGATGCACAAGATTGGTTAAAAACCCTAATTCGACAAGAATATGCCTAGGGAGGACGAAAATGACCTAAATGTTAATCCAATGACACAAATGAACTTATTGGATGCACAAGATTGGTTAAAAACCCTAATTGGACAAGAATA
>JBBPBR010001150.1:23124-36085 GCA_037974775.1 Cicer pinnatifidum | reverse complement strand
TTGTTTGTGTCATTGGATGATCAATTAGGTCATTTTCGTCCTCCCTAGGCTTATTCTTGTCCAATTAGGGTTTTTAACCAATCTTGTGCATCCAATAAGTTCATTAGTGTCATTGGATGATCAATTAGGTCATTTTCGTCCTCCCTAGGCATGTTCTTGTCCAACTAGGGTTTTTAACCAATTTTGTGCATCCAATAGGTGTGTTTGTGTCATTGGATGATCAATTAGGTCATTTTCGTCCTCCCTAGGCTTATTCTTGTCAATTAGGGTTTTTAACCAATCTTGGGCATCCAATAACTTCATTAGTGTCATTGGATGATCAATTAGGTGATTTTCGTCCTCCCTAGGCATGTTCTTGTCCAACTAGGGTTTTTAACCAATCTTGTGCATCCAATAGGTGTGTTTGTGTCATTGGATGATCAATTAGGTCATTTTCGTCCTCCCTAGGCTTATTCTTGTCCAATTAGGGTTTTTAACCAATCTTGTGCATCCAATAAGTTTGTTTGTGTCATTGAATTAATATTTAGGTCATGTTCGTCCACCCTTATGCATATTCTTGTCCAATTAGGGTTTTTAACCAATCTTGTGCATCCAATAAGTTCATTAGTGTCATTAGATGATCAATTAGGTCATTTTCGTCCTCCCTAGGCATGTTCTTGTCCAACTAGGGTTTTTAACCAATCTTGTGCATCCAATAGGTGTGTTTGTGTCATTGGATGATCAATTAGGTCATTTTCGTCCTCCCTAGGCTTATTCTTGTCCAATTAGGGTTTTTAATCAATCTTGTGCATCCAATAAGTTTGTTTGTGTCATTGAATTAATATTTAGGTCATTTTCGTCCTCCCAAGGCATATTCTTGTCCAATTAGAGTTTTTAACCAATCTTGTGCATCCAATAGGTGTGTTTGTGTCATTGGATGATCAATTAGGTCATTTTCGTCCTCCCTAGGCTTATTCTTGTCCAATTATGGTTTTTAACCAATCTTGTGCATCCAATAGGTGTGTTTGTGTCATTGGATGATCAATTAGGTCATTTTCGTCCTACCCAGGCATATTCTTGTCCAATTAGGGTTTTTTTACCAATCTTGTGCATCCAATAAGTTCATTTGTGTCATTGGATTAACATTTAGGTCATTTTCGTCCTCCCTAGGTATATTCTTGTCCAATTAGGGTTTTTAACCAATCTTGTGCATCCAATAGGTGTGTTTGTGTCATTGGATAATCAATTTAGGTCATTTTCGTCCTCCCTAGGCATATTCTTGTCGAATTAGGGTTTTTAACGAATCTTGTGCATCCAATAGGTGTGTTTGTGGCAATGGATGATCAATTAGGTCATTTTCGTCCTCCCTAGGCTTATTCTTGTCCAATTAGGGTTTTTAACCAATCTTGTGCATCCAATAGGTGTGTTTGGGTCATTGGATGATCAATTAGGTCATTTTTGTCCTCCCTAGGCTTATTCTTGCCCAATTAGGGTTTTTAACCAATCTTGTGCATCAATTAAGTTGAGTTGTGTCATTGGATTAGCATTTAGGTTACTTTCGTCCTCCCTAGGCTTATTCTTGTCCAATTAGGGTTTTTAACCAATCTTGTGCATCCAATAAGTTCATTTGTGTCATTGGATTAACATTTAGGTCATTTTTGTCCTCCCTAGGCATATTCTTGTCCAATTAGGGTTTTTAACCAATCTTGTGCATCCAATAGGTGTGTTTGTGTCATTGGATGATCAATTAGGTCATTTTCGTCCTCCCTAGGCTTATTCTTGTCCAATTAGGGTTTTTAACCAATCTTGTGCATCCAATAGGTGTGTTTGTGTCATTGGATGATCAATTAGGTCATTTTCGTCTTCCCTAGGCATATTCTTGTCCAACTAGGGTTTTTAACCTATCTTGTGCATCCAATAACTTTGTTTGTGTCATTGAATGATCAATTAGGTCATTTTGGTCTTCCTTTGGTATATTCTTGTCCAATAAGGGTTTTTAACCAATCTTGTGCATCCAATAGGTGTGTTTGTGTCATTGGATGATCAATTAGGTCATTTTCGTCCTCCCTAGGCATATTCTTGTCCAACTAGGGTTTTTAACCAATCTTGTGCATCCAATAGTTGTGTTTGTGTCATTGGATGATCAATTAGGTCATTTTCGTCCTCCCTAGGCTTATTCTTGTCCAATTAGGGTTTTTAACCAATCTTGTGCATCCAATAACTTTGTTTGTCTCATTGAATTAATATTTAGGTCATTTTCGTCCTCCCTAGGCATATTCTTGTCCAATTAGGGTTTTTAACCAATCTTGTGCATCCAATAGGTGTGTTTGTGTCATTGGATGATCAATTAGGTCATTTTCGTCCTCCCTAGGCATATTCTTGTCCAATTAGGGTTTTTAACCAATTTTGTTCATCCAATAAGTTTGTTTATGTCATTGAATTGATATTTAGGTCATTTTCGTCCTCCCTAGGCATATTCTTGTCCAATTAGGGTTTTTAACCAATCTTGTGCATCCAATAGGTGTGTTTGTGTCATTGGATGATCAATTAGGTCATTTTCGTCCTCCCTAGGCTTATTCTTGTCCAATTAAGGTTTTTAACCAATCTTGTGCGTCCAATAAGTTTGTTTGTTTCATTGAATTAATATTTAGGTCATTTTCGTCCTCCCTAGGCATATTCTTGTCCAATTAGGGTTTTTAACCAATCTTGTGCATCCAATAGGTGTGTTTGTGTCATTGGATGATCAATTAGGTCATTTTCGTCCTCCCTAGGCTTATTCTTGTCCAATTATGGTTTTTAACCAATCTTGTGCATCCAATAGGTGTGTTTGTGTCATTGGATGATCAATTAGGTCATTTTCGTCCTCCCTAGGCATATTCTTGTCCAACTAGGGTTTTTTTACCAATCTTGTGCATCCAATAGGTGTGTTTGTGTCATTGGATGATCAATTAGGTCATTTTCGTCCTCCCTAGGCTTATTCTTGTCCAATTAGGGTTTTTAACCAATCTTGCTCATTCAATAAGTTGAGTTGTGTTATTGGATTAACATTAAGGTCATTTTCGTTCTCCCTAGGCTTATTCTTGTCCAATTAGGGTTTTTAACCAATCTTGTGCATCCAATAAGTTCATTTGTGTTATTGGATTAACATTTAGGTCATATTCGTCCTCCTTAGGCATATTCTTGTCCAATTAGGGTTTTTAACCAATCTTGTGCATCCAATAGGTGTGTTTGTTTCATTGGATGATCAATTAGGTCATTTTCGTCCTCTCTAGGCATATTCTTGTCCAGTTAGGGTTTTTAACCAATTTTGTGCATCCAATAGGTGTGTTTGTGTCATTGGATGATCAATAAGGTCATTTTCGTCCTCCCTAGGCTTATTCTTGTCCAATTAGGGTTTTTAACCAATCTTGTGCATCCAATAAGTTCATTAGTGTCATTGGATGATCAATTAGGTCATTTTCGTCCTCCCTAGGCATGTTCTTGTCCAACTAGGGTTTTAAACAAATCTTGTGCATCCAATAGGTGTGTTTGTGTCATTGGATGATCAATTAGGTCATTTTCGTCCTCCCTAGGCTTATTCTTGTCCAATTAGGGTTTTTAACCAATCTTGTGCATCCAATAAGTTTGTTTGTTTCATTGAATTAATATTTAGGACATTTTCGTCCTCCCTAGGCATATTCTTGTCCAATTAGGGTTTTTAACCAATCTTGTGCATCCAATAGGTGTGTTTGTGTCATTGGATGATCAATTAGGTCATTTTCGTCCTCCCTAGGCTTATTCTTGTCCAATTATGGTTTTTAACCAATCTTGTGCATCCAATAGGTGTGTTTGTGTCATTGGATGATCAATTAGGTCATTTTCGTCCTCCCTATGCTTATTCTTGTCCAATTAGGGTTTTTAACCAATCTTGTGCATCCAATAAGATGAGTTGTGTCATTGGATTAACATTTAGGTCATTTTCATTCTCCCTAGGCTTATTCTTGTCCAATTAGGTTTTTAACCAATCTTGTGCATCCAATAAGTTCATTTGTGTCATTGGATTCACATTTAGGTCATTTTCGTCCTCCCTAGGCTTATTCTTGTCCAATTAGGGTTTTTAACCAATCTTGTGCATCCAATAGGTGTGTTTGTGTCATTGGATGATCAATTAGGTCATTTTCGTCCTCCCTAGACTTGTTCTTGTCCAATTAGGGTTTTTAACCAATCTTGTGCATCCAATAACTTTGTTTGTGTCATTGAATTAATATTTAGGTCATTTTCGTCCTCCCTAGGCATATTCTTGTCCAATTAGGGTTTTTAACCAATCTTGTGCATCCAATAGGTGTGTTTGTGTCATAGGATGATCAATTAAGTTATTTTCGTCCTTCCTAGGCTTATTCTTGTCCAATTATGGTTTTTAACAAATCTTGTGCATCCAATAGGTGTGTTTGTGTCATTGGATGATCAATTAGGTCATTTTCGTCCTCCCTAGGCATATTCTTGTCCAATTAGGGTTTTTAACCAATCTTGTGCATCCAATAGGTGTGTTTGTGTCATTGGATGATCAATTAGGTCATTTTCGTCCTCCCTAGGCTTATTCTTGTCCAATTAGGGTTTTTAACCAATCTTGTGCATCCAATAGGTGTGTTTGTGTCATTGGATGATCAATTAGGCCATTTTCGTCGTCCCAAGGCTTATTCTTGTCCAATTAGGGTTTTTAACCAATCTTTTGCATCCAATAAGTTGAGTTGTGTCATTGGATTAAAATTTAGGTCATTTTCGTTCTCCCTACGCTTATTCTTGTCCAATTAGGGTTTTTAACCAATCTTGTGCATCCAATAGGTGTGTTTGTGTCATTGGATGATCAATTAGGTCATTTTCGTCCTCCTTAGGCTTATTCTTGTCCAATTAGGGTTTTTAACCAAACTTGTGCATCCAATAGATGTGTTTGTGTCATTGGATGATCAATTAGGTCATTTTCGTCCTCCCTAGGCTTATTCTTGTCCAATTAGGGTTTTTAACCAATCTTGTGCTTCCAATAAGTGCGTTTGTGTCATTGGATGATCAATTAGGTCATTTTCCTCCACCCTAGGCATATTCTTGTCTAATTAGGGTTTTTAACCATTCTTGTGCATCCAATAGGTGTGTTTGTGTCATTGGATGATCAATTAGGTCATTTTCGTCCTCCCTAGGCTTATTCTTGTCCAATTAGGGTTTTTAACAAATCTTGTGCATCCAATAAGTTTGTTTGTGTCATTGAATTAATATTTAGGTCATTTTCGTCCTCCCTAGGCATATTCTTGTCCAATTAGGGTTTTTAACCAATCTTGTGCATCCAATAGGTGTGTTTGTGTCATTGGATGATCAATTAGGTCATTTTCGTCCTCCCTAGGCTTATTCTTGTCCAATTAGGGTTTTTAACCAATCTTGTGCATCCAATAACTTTGTTTGTGTCATTGAATTAATATTTAGGTCATTTTTTCGTCCTCCCTAGGAATATTCTTGTCCAATTAGGGTTTTTAACCAATCTTGTGTATCCAATAGGTTGTTTGTGTCATTGGATGATCAATTAGGTTATTTTCGTCCTCCCTAGGCTTATTCTTGTCCAATTAGGGTTTTTAACCAATCTTGTGCATCCAATAACTTTGTTTGTGTCATTGAATTAATATTTAGGTCATTTTCGTCCTCCCTAGGCATATTCTTGTCCAATTAGGGTTTTTAACCAATCTTGTGCATCCAATAGGTTTGTTTGTGTCATTGGATGATCAATTAGGTCATTTTCGTCCTCCCTAGGCTTATTCTTGTCCAATTAGGGTTTTTATCCAATCTTGTGCATCCAATAACTTTGTTTGTGTCATTGAATTAATATTTAGGTCATTTTCGTCCTCCCTAGGCATATTCTTGTCCAATTAGGGTTTTTAACCAATCTTGTGCATCCAATAGGTGTGTTTGTGTCATTGGATGATCAATTAGGTCATTTTCGTCCTCCCTAGGCTTATTCTTGTCCAATTAGGGTTTTAAAGAATCTTGTGCATCCAATAGGTGTGTTTGTGTCATTTGATGATCAATTAGGTCATTTTCGTCCTCCCTAGGCTTATTCTTGTCCAATTAGGGTTTTTAACCAATCTTGTGCATCCAATAGGTGTGTTTGTGTCATTGGATGATCAATTAGGTCATTTTCGTCCTCCCTAGGCTTATTCTTGTCCAATTAGGGTTTTTAACCATTCTTGTGCATCCAACAAGTTTGTTTATGTCATTGAATTAATATTTAGGTCATTTTCGTCCTCCCTAGGCATATTCTTGTCCAATTAGGGTTTTTAACCAATCTTGTGCATCCAATAGATGTGTTTGTGTCATTGGATGATCAATTAGGTCATTTTCATCCTTCCTAGGCTTATTCTTGTCCAATTAGGGTTTTTAACCAATCTTGTGCATCCAATAAGTTCATTTGTGTCATTGGATTAACATTTAGGTCATTTTCGTCCTCCCTAGGCATATTCTTGTCCAACTAGGGGTTTAAACCAATCTTATGCATCCAATAGGTGTGTTTGTCTCATTGGATGATCAATTAGGTCATTTTCGTCATCCCTAGGCTTATTCATGTCGAATTAGGGTTTTTAACCAATCTTGTGCATCCAATAAGTTTGTTTGTGTCATTGAATTAATATTTAGGTCATTTTCGTCCTCCCTAGGCATATTCTTGTCCAATTAGGGTTTTTAACCAATCTTGTGCATCCAATAGGTGTGTTTGTGTCATTGGATGATCAATTAGGTCATTTTCGTCCTCCCTAGGCTTATTCTTGTCCAATTAGGGTTTTTAACCAATCTTGTGCATCCAATAACTTTGTTTGTGTCATTGAATTAATATTTAGGTCATTTTCGTCCTCCCTAGGCATATTCTTGTCCAATTAGGGTTTTTAACCAATCTTGTGCATCCAATAGGTGTGTTTGTGTCATTGGATGATCAATTAGGTCATTTTCGTTCCCCCTAGGCTTATTCTTGTCCAATTAGGGTTTTTCACCAATCTTGTGCATCCAATAACTTTGTTTGTGTCATTGAATTAATATTTAGGTCATTTTCGTCCTCCCTAGGCATATTCTTGTCCAATTAGGGTTTTTAACCAATCTTGTGCATCCAATAGGTGTGTTTGTGTCATTGGATGATCAATTAGGTCATTTTCGTCCTCCCTAGGCTTATTCTTGTCCAATTAGGGTTTTTAACCAATCTTGTGCATCCAATAACTTTGTTTGTGTCATTGAATTAATATTTAGGTCATTTTCGTCCTCCCTAGGCATATTCTTGTCCAATTAGGGTTTTTAACCAATCTTGTGCATCCAATAGGTGTGTTTGTGTCATTGGATGATCAATTAGGTCATTTTCGTCCTCCCTACGCTTATTGTTGTCCAATTAGGGTTTTTAACCAATCATGAGCATCCAATAGGTGTGTTTGGGTCATTGGATGATCAATTAGGTCATTTTCGTCCTCCCTAGGCATATTCTTGTCCAATTAGGGTTTTTAACCAATCTTGTGCATCCAATAGGTGTGTTTGTGTCATTGGATGATCAATTAGGTCATTTTCGTCCTCCCTAGGCATATTCTTGTCCAATTAGGGTTTTTAACCAATCTTGTGCATCCAATAGGTGTGTTTGTGTCATTGGATGATCAATTAGGTCATTTTCGTCCTCCCTAGGCTTATTCTTGTCCAATTAGGGTTTTTAATCAATCTTGTGCATCCAATAACTTGAGTTGTGTCATTCGAATAACATTTAGGTCATTTTCGTCCTCCCTAGGCTTATTCTTGTCCAATTAGGATTTTTAACCAATCTTGTGCATCCAATATGTGTGTTTGTGTCATTGGATGATCAATTAAGTCATTTTCGTCCTCTTTAGGCATATTATTGTCCAATTAGGATTTTTAACCAATCTTGTGCATCCAATAGGTGTGTTTGTGTCATTGGATGATCAATTAGGTCATTTTCGTCCTCCCTAGGCTTATTCTTGTCCAATTAGGGTTTTTAACCAATCTTGTGCATCCAGTAGGTGTGTTTGTGTCATTGGATGATCAATTAGGTCATTTTCGTCCTCCCTATGCTTATTCTTTTCCAATTAGGGTTTTTAACCAATCTTGTGCATCCAATAAGTTCATATGTGTCATTGGATGATCAATTAGGTCATTTTCGTCCTCCCTAGGCATATTCATGTCCAGTTAGGGTTTTTAACCAATCTTGTGCATCCAATAGGTGTTTTTGTGTCATCGGATGATCAATTAGGTCATTTTCGTCCTTCCTAGGCTTATTCTTGTCCAATTAGGGTTTTTAACCAATCTTGTGCATCCAATAAGTTCATTAGTGTCATTGGATGATCAATTAGGTCATTTTCGTCATCCCTAGGCATGTTCTTGTCCAACTAGGGTTTTTAACCAATCTTGTGCATCCAATAGGTGTGTTTGTGTCATTGGATGATCAATTAGGTCATTTTCGTCGTCCCTAGGCTTATTCTTGTCCAATTAGGGTTTTTAACCAATCTTGTGCATCCAATAAGTTTGTTTGTGTCATTGAATTAATATTTAGGTCATTTACGTCCTCCCTAGGCATATTCTTGTCCAATTAGGGTTTTTAACCAATCTTGTGCATCCAATAGGTGTGTTTGTGTCATTGGATGATCAATTAGGTCATTTACGTCCTCCCTAGGCTTATTCTTGTCCAATTAGGGTTTTTAACCAATCTTATGCATCCAATAACTTAGTTTGTGTCATTGAATTAATATTTTGGTCATTTTCGTCCTCCCTAGGCATATTCTTGTCCAATTAGGGTTTTTAACCAATCTTGTGCATTCAATAGGTGTGTTTGTGTCATTGGATGATCAATTAGGTCATTTTCGACCTCCCTAGACTTATTCTTGTCCAATTATGGTTTTTAACCAATCTTGTGCATCCAATAAGTTTGTTTGTGTCATTGAATTAATATTTAGGTCATTTTCGTCCTCCCTAGGCATATTCTTGTCCAATTAGGGTTTTTAACCAATCTTGTGCATCCAATAGGTGTGTTTGTGTCATTGGATGATCAATTAGGTCATTTTCGTCCTCCCTAGGCTTATTCTTGTCCAATTATGGTTTTTAACCAATCTTGTGCATCCAATAGGTGTGTTTGGGTTATTGGATGATCAATTAGGTCATTTTCGTCCTCCCTAGGCATGTTCTTGTCCAACTAGGGTTTTTAACCAATCTTGTGCATCCAATAGGTGTGTTTGTGTCATTGGATGATCAATGAGGTCATTTTCGTCCTCCCTAGGCTTATTCTTGTCCAATTAGAGTTTTTAACCAATCTTGTGCATCCAATAAGTTCATTTGTGTTGTTGGATTAACATTTAGGTCATATTCGTCCTCCCTAGGCATATTCTTGTCCAATTAAGGTTTTTAACCAATCTTGTGCATCAATAGGTGTGTTTGTGTCATTGGATGATCAATTAGTTCATTTTCGTCCTCCCTAGGCTTATTCTTGTCCGATTAGGGTTTTTAACCAATCTTGTGCATCCGATAAGTTTGTTTGTGTCATTGAATTAATATTTAGGTCATGTTCGTCCTCCCTTATGCATATTCTTGTCCAATTAGGGTTTTTAACCAATCTTGTGCATCCAATAAGTGTGTTTGTGTCATTGGATGATCAATTAGGTCATTTTCGTCCTCCCTAGGCTTATTCTTGTCCAATTAGGGTTTTTAACCAATCTTGTGCATCCAATAAGTTTGTTTGAGTCATTGAATTAATATTTAGGTCATTTTCGTCCTCCCTAGGCATTTTCTTGTCCAATTAGGGTTTTTATCCAATCTTGTGCATCCAATAGGTGTGTTTGTGTCATTGGATGATCAATTAGGTCATTTTCGTCCTCCCTAGGCTTATTCTTGTCCAATTATGGTTTTTAACCAATCTTGTGCATCCAATAGGTGTGTTTGGGTTATTGGATGATCAATTACGTCATTTTCGTCCTCCCTAGGCATATTCTTGTCCAATTAGGGTTTTTAACAGATCTTCTGCATCCAATAGGTGTGTTTGTGTCATTGGATGATCAATTAGGTCATTTTCGTCCTCCCTAGGCTTATTCTTGTCCAATTATGGTTTTTAACCAATCTTGTGCATCCAATAGGTGTGTTTGTGTCATTGGATGATCAATTAGGTCATTTTCGTCCTCCCTAGGCATATTCTTGTCCAATTAGGGATTTAACCAATCTTGTGCATCCAATAGGTGTGTTTGTGTCATTGGAAGATCAATTAGGTCATTTTAGTCCTTCCTAGGCTTATTCTTGTCCAATTAGGGTTTTTAACCAATCTTGTGCATCCAATAGGTGTGTTTGTGTCATTGGATGATCAATTAGGTCATTTTCGTCCTCCCTAGGCTTATTCTTGTCCAATTAGGGTTTTTAACCAATCTTGTGCATCCAATAAGTTCATTTGTGTTATTGGATTAACATTTAGGTCATATTCGTCCTCCCTAGGCATATTCTTGTCCAATTAGGGTTTTTAACCAATCTTGTGCATCCAATAGGTGTGTTTGTGGCATTGGATGATCAATTAGGTCATTTTCGTCATCCCTAGGCATATTCTTGTCTAGTTAGGGTTTTTAACAAATCTTGTGCATCCAATAAGTTCATTAGTGTCATTGGATGATCAATTAGGTCATTTTCGTCCTCCGTAGGCATGTTCTTGTCCAACTAGGGTTTTTAACCAATCTTGTGGATCCAATAGTTGTGTTTGTGTCATTGGATGATCAATTAGGTCATTTTCGTCCTCCCTAGGCTTATTCTTGTCCATATAGGGTTTTTAACCAATCTTGTGCATCCAATAAGTTTGTTTGTGTCATTGAATTAATATTTAGGTCATTTTCGTCCTCCCTAGGCATATTCTTGTCCAATTAGGGTTTTTAACCAATCTTGTGCATCCAATAGGTGTGTTTGTGTCATTGGATGATCAATTAGGTCTTTTCGTCCTCCCTAGGCTTATTCTTGTCCAACTATGGTTTTTAACCAATCTTGTGCATCCAATAGGTGTGTTTGTGTCATTGGATGATCAATTAGGTCATTTTCGTCCTCCCTAGGCTTATTCTTGTCCAATTAGGGTTTTTAACCAATCTTGTGCATCCAATAAGTTCATTTGTGTCATTGGATGAGCAATTAGGTCATTTTCGTCCTCCCTAGGCTTATTCTTGTCCAACTAGGGTTTTTAACCAATCTTGTGCCTCCAATAGGTGTGTTTGTGTCATTAGATGATCAATTAGGTCATTTTCGTCCTCCCTAGGCTTATTCTTGTCCAATTAGGGTTTTTAACCAATCTTGTGCATCCAATAAGTTGAGTTGTGTCATTGGATTAACATTTAGGTCATTTTCGTTCTCCCTAGGCTTATTCTTGTCCAATTAGGGTTTTTAACCAATCTTGTGCATCCAATAAGTTCATATGTGTTATTGGATTAACATTTAGGTCTTATTCGTCCTCCCTAGGCATATTCTTGTCCAATTAGGGTTTTTAACCACTCTTGTGCATCCAATAGGTGTGTTTGTGTCATTGGATGATCAATTAGGTCATTTTCGTCCTCCCTAGGCATATTCTTGTCCAGTTAGGGTTTTTAACCAATCTTGTGCATCCAATAGGTGTGCTTGTGTCATTGGATGATCAATTAGGTCATTTTCGTCCTCCCTAGGCTTATTCTTGTCCAATTAGGGTTTTTAACCAATCTTGTGCATCCAATAAGTTCATTAGTGTCATTGGATGATCAATTAGGTCATTTTCGTCCTCCCTAGGCATGTTCTTGTCCAACTAGGGTTTTTAACCAATTTTGTGCATCCAATAGGTGTGTTTGTGTCATTGGATGATCAATTAGGTCATTTTCGTCCTCCCTAGGAATATTCTTGTCCAATTAGGGTTTTTAACCAATCTTGTGCATCCAATAGGTGTGTTTGTGTCATTGGATGATCAATTAGGTCATTTTCGTCCTCCCTAGGCTTATTCTTGTCCAATTAAGGTTTTTAACCAATCTTGTCCATCCAATAAGTTTGTTTGTTTCATTGAATTAATATTTAGGTCATTTTCGTCCTCCCTAGGCATATTCTTGTCCAATTAGGGTTTTTAACCAATCTTGTGCATCCAATAGGTGTGTTTGTGTCATTGGATGATCAATTAGGTCATTTTCGTCCTCCCTAGGCTTATTCTTGTCCAATCAGGGTTTTTAACCAATCTTGTGCATCCAATAACTTTGTTTGTGTCATTGAATGATCAATTAGGTCATTTTCCACCTCCCTAGGCATATTCTTGTCCAATTAGGGTTTTTAATCAATCTTGTGCATCCAATAGGTGTGTTTGTGTCATTGGATGATCAATTAGGTCATTTTCGTCCTCCCTAGGCTTATTCTGGTCCAATTAGGGTTTTTAACCAATCTTGTGCATCCAATAGGTGTGTTTGTGTCATTGGATGATCAATTAGGTCATTTTCGTCCTCCCTAAGCTTATTCTTGTCCAATTAGGGTTTTTAACCAATCTTGTGCATCCAATAAGTTCGTTTGTGTCATTGGATTAACATTTAGGTCATTTTCGTCCTCCCTAGGCATATTCTTGTCGAATTAGGGTTTTTAACCAATCTTGTGCATCCAATAGGTGTGTTTGTGTCATTGGATGATCAATTAGGTCATTTTGGTCCTCCCTAGGCTTATTCTTGTCCAATTAGGGTTTTTAACCAATCTTGTGCATCCGATAAGTTTGTTTGTGTCATTGAATTAATATTTAGGTCATTTTCGTCCTCCCTAGGCATATTCTTGTCCAATTAGGGTTTTTAACCAATCTTGTGCATCCAATAAGTTCATTTGTGTCATTGGATTAACATTTAGGTCATATTCGTCCTCCCTAAGCATATTCTTGTCCAATTAGAGTTTTAGACCAATCTTGTGCATCCAATAGGTGTGTTTGTGTCATTGGATGATCAATTAGGTTATTTTCGTCCTCCCTAGGCTTATTCTTGTC
>JBBPBR010001150.1:0-13652 GCA_037974775.1 Cicer pinnatifidum | reverse complement strand
TTGTGTCATTGGGTGATCAATTAGGTCATTTTCGTCCTCCCTAGGCATATTCTTGTCCAGTTAGGGTTTTTAACCAATCTTGTGCATCCAATAGGTGTGTTTGTGTCATTGGATGATCAATTAAGTCATTTTCGTCCTCCCTAGGCTTATTCTTGTCCAATTAGGGTTTTTAACCAATCTTGTGCATTCAATAAGTTGAGTGGTGTTATTGGATTAACATTTAGGTCATTTTCGTTCTCCCTAGGCTTATTCTTGTCCAATTAGGGTTTTTAACCAATCTTGTGCATCCAATAAGTTCATTTGTGTTATTGGATTTACATTTAGGTCATATTCGTCCTCCCTAGGCATATTCTTGTCCAATTAGGTCTTTTAACCAATCTTGTGCATCCAATAGGTGTGTTTGTATCATTGGATGATCAATTAGGTCATTTTCGTCCTCCCTAGGCATATTCTTGTCCAGTTAGGGTTTTTAAACAATCTTGTGCATCCAATAGGGTTGTTTGTGTCATTGGATGATCAATTAGGTCATTTTCGTCCTCCCTAGGCTTATTCTTGTCCAATTAGGGTTTTTAACCAATCTTGTGCATCCAATAAGTTCATTAGTGTCATTGGATGATCAATTAAGTCATTTTCGTCCTCCCTAGGCATGTTCTTGTCCAACTAGGGTTTTTAACCAATTTTGTGCATCCAATAGGTGTTTTTGTGTCATTGGATGATCAATTAGGTCATTTTCGTCCTCCCTAGGCTTATTCTTGTCCAATTAGGGTTTTTAACCAATCTTGGGCATCCAATAACTTCATTAGTGTCATTGGATGATCAATTAGGTGATTTTCGTCCTCCCTAGGCATGTTCTTGTCCAACTAGGGTTTTTAACCAATATTGTGCATCCAATAGGTGTGTTTGTGTCATTGGATGATCAACTAGGTCATTTTCGTCCTCCCTAGGCTAATTCTTGTCCAATTAGGGTTTTTAACCAATCTTGTGCATCCAATAAGTTTGTTTGTGTCATTGAATTAATATTTAGGTCATGTTCGTCCACCCTTATGCATATTCTTGTCCAATTAGGGTTTTTAACCAATCTTGTGCATCCAATAGGTGTGTTTGTGTCATTGGATGATCAATTAGGTCTTTTTCGTCCTCCCTAGGCTTATTCTTGTCCAATTAGGGTTTTTAACCAATCTTGTGCATCCAATAACTTTGTTTGTGTCATTGAATTAATATTTAGGTCATTTTCGTCCTCCCTAGGCTTATTCTTGTCCAATTAGGGTTTTTAACCAATCTTGTGCATCCAATAGGTGTGTTTGTGTCATTGAATGATCAATTAGGTCATTTTCGTCCTCCCTAGGCTTATTCTTTCCCAATTAGGGTTTTTAACCAATCTTGTGCATCCAATAGGTGTGTTTGTGTCATTGGATGATCAATTAGGTCATTTTCGTCCTCCCTAGGCTTATTCTTGCCCAATTAGGGTTTTTAACCAATCTTGTGCATCCAATAAGTTGAGTTGTGTCATTGGATTAACATTTAGGTCATTTTCGTCCTCCCTAGGCTTATTCTTGTCCAATTAGGGTTTTAACCAATCTTGTGCATCCAATAAGTTCATTTGTGTCATTGGATTAACATTTAGGTCATTTTCGTCTTCCCTAGGCATATTCTTGTCCAATTAGAGTTTTAGACCAATCTTGTGCATCTAATAGGTGTGTTTGTGTCATTGGATGATCAATTAGGTTATTTCCGTCCTCCCTAGGCTAATTCTTTTCCAATAAGGGTTTTTAACTAATCTTGTGCATCCAATAAGTTCATTTGTGTCATTGGATGATCAATTAGGTCATTTTCGTCCTCCCTAGGCATATTCTTGTCCAATTAGGGTTTTTAACCAATCTTGTGCATCCAATAGGTGTGTTTGTGTCATTGGATGATCAATTAGGTCATTTTCGTCCTCCCTAGGCTTATTCTTGTCCAATTAGGGTTTTTAACCAATCTTGTGCATCCAATAGGTGTGTTTGTGTCATTGGATGATCAATTAGGTCATTTTCGTCCTCCCTAGGCTTATTCTTGTCCAATTAGGGTTTTTAACCAATCTTGTGCATCCAATAGGTGTGTTTGTGTCATTGGATGATCAATTAGGTCATTTTCGTCCTTTCTATGCTTATTTTTGTCCAATTAGGGTTTTTAAGCAATCTTGTGCATCCAATAAGTTCATTTGTGTCATTGGATGATCAATTAGGTCATTTTCGTCCTCCCTAGGCATATTCTTGTCCAACTAGGGTTTCTAACCAATCTTGTGCTTCCAATAGATGTGTTTGTGTCATTGGATGATCAATTAGGTCATTTTCGTCCTCCCTAGGCTTATTCTTGTCCAATTAGGGTTTTTAACCAATCTTGTGCATCCAATAGGTGTGTTTGTGTCATTGGATGATCAATTAGGTCATTTTCGTCCTCCCTAGGCTTATTCTTGTCCAATTAGGGTTTTTAACCAATCTTGTGCATCCAATAGGTGTGTTTGTGTCATTGGATGATCAATTAGGTCATTTTCGTCCTCCCTAGGCTTATTCTTGTCCAATTAGGGTTTTTAACCAATCTTGTGCATCCAATAGGTGTGTTTGTGTCATTGGATGATCAATTAGGTCATTTTTGTCCTCCCTAGGCTTATTTTTGTCCAATTAGTGTTTTTAACCAATCTTGTGCATCCAATAAGTTCATTTGTGTCATTGGATGATCAATTAGGTCATTTTCATCCTCCCTAGGCATATTCATGTCCAACTATGGTTTTTAACCAATCTTGTGCATCCAATAGGTGTGTTTGTGTGATTGGATGATCAATTAGGTCATTTTCGTCCTCCCTAGGCTTATTCTTGTCCAATTAGGGTTTTTAACCAATCTTGTGCATCCAATAGGTGTGTTTGTGTCATTGGATGATCAATTAGGTCATTTTCGTCCTCCCTAGGCTTATTCTTGTCCAATTAGGGTTTTTAACCAATCTTGTGCATCCAATAGGTGTGTTTGTGTCATTGGATGATCAATTAGGTCATTTTTATCCTCCCTAGGCTTATTCTTGTCCAATTAGGATTTTTAACCAATCTTGTGCATCCAATAGGTGTGTTTGTGTCATTGGATGATCAATTAGGTCATTTTTATCCTCCCTAGGCTTATTCTTGTCCAATTAGGATTTTTAACCAATCTTGTGCATCCAATAGGTGTGTTTGTGTCATTGGATGATCAATTAGGTCATTTTCGTCCTCCCTAGGCTTATTCTTGTCCAATTAGGGTTTTTAACCAATCTTGTGCATCCAATAGGTGTGTTTGTGTCATTGGATGATCAATTAGGTCATTTTCGTCCACCCTAGGCTTATTCTTGTCCAATTAGGGTTTTTAACTAATTTTGTGCATCCAATAAGTTCATTTGTGTCATTGGATGATCAATTAGGTAATTTTCGTCCTCCCTAGGCATATTCTTGTACAACTAGGGTTTTTAACCAATCTTGTGCATCCAATAAGTTCATTTGTGACATTGGATGACCAATTAGGTCATTTTCGTCCTCCCTAGGCATATTCTTGTCCAACTAGGGTTTTTAACCAATCTTGTGCATCCAATAGGTGTGTTTGTGTCATTGGATGATCAATTAGGTCATTTTCGTCCTCCCTAGGCATATTCTTATCCAATTAGGGTTTTTAACCAATCTTGTGCATCCAATAAGTTCATTTGTGTCATTGGATTAACATTTAGGTCATTTTCGTCCTCCCTAGGCATATTCTTGTCCAATTAGGGTTTTTAACCAATCTTGTGCATCCAATAGGTGTGTTTGTGTCATTGGATGATCAATTAGGTCTTTTTCGTCCTCCCTAGGCTTATTCTTGTCCAATTAGGGTTTTTAACCAATCTTGTGCATCCAATAAGTTCATTTGTGTCATTGGATGATCAATTAGGTCATTTTCGTCCTTCCTAGGCAGATTCTTGTCCAACTAGGGTTTTTAACCAACCTTGTGCATCCAATAGGTGTGTTTGTGTCATTGGATGATCAATTAGGTCATTTTCGTCCTCCTTAGGCTTATTCTTGTCCAATTAGGGTTTTTAACCAATCTTGTGCATCCAATAAGTTCATTTGTGTCATTGGATTAACATTTAGGTCATTTTCGTCCTCCCTAGGCATATTCTTGTCCAATTAGGGTTTTTAACCAATCTTGTGCATCCAATAGGTGTGTTTGTGTTATTGGTTGATCAATTAGGTCATTTTCGTCCTCCCTAGGCTTATTCTTGTCCAATTAGGGTTTTTAACCAATCTTGTGCATCCAATAAGTTCATTTGTGTCATTGAATGATAAATTAGGTCATTTTCGTCCTCCCTAGGCATATTCTTGTCCAACTAGGGTTTTTAACCGATCTTGTGCATCCAATAGGTGTGTTTGTGTCATTGGATGATCAATTAGGTCATTTTCGTCCTCCCTAGGCTTATTCTTGTCCAATTAGGGTTTTTAACCAATCTTTTGCGTCCAATAGGTGTGTTTGTGTCATTGGATGATCAATTAGGTCATTTTCGTCCTCCCTAGGCTTATTCTTGTCCAATTATGGTTTTTAACCAATCTTGTGCATCCAATAGGTGTGTTTGTGTCATTGGATGATCAATTAGGTCATTTTCGTCCTCCCTAGGCTTATTCTTGTCCAATTAGGGTTTTTAACCAATCTTGTGCATCCGATAAGTTTGTTTGTGTCATTGAATTAATATTTAGGTCATTTTCGTCCTCCCTAGGCATATTCTTGGCCAATTAGGGTTTTTAACCAATCTTGTGCATCCAATAGGTGTGTTTGTGTCATTGGATGATCAATTAGGTCATTTACGTCCTCCCTAGGCTTATTCTTGTCCAATTAGGGTTTTTTTAACCAATCTTGTGCATCCAATAACTTTGTTTGTGTCATTGAATTAATATTTAGGTCATTTTCGACCTCCCTAGGCATATTCTTGTCCAATTAGGGTTTTTAACCAATCTTGTGCATCCAATAGGTGTGTTTGTGTCATTGGATGATCAATTAGGTCATTTTCGTCCTCCCTAGGCTTATTCTTGTCCAATTAGGGTTTTTAACCAATCTTGTGCATCCAATAGGTGTGTTTGTGTCATTGGATGATCAATTAGGTCATTTTCGTCCTCCCTAGGCTTATTCTTGTCCAATTAGGGTTTTTAACCAATCTTGTGCATCCAATAAGTTGAGTTGTGTCATTGGATTAACATTTAGGTCATTTTCGTTCTCCCTAGGCATATTCTTGTCCAATTAGGGTTTTTAACCCATCTTGTGCATCGAATAAGTTCATTTGTGTTATTGGATTAACATTTAGGTCATATTCGTCCTCCCTAGGCATATTGTTGTCCAATTAGGGTTTTTAACCAATCTTGTGCATCCAATAGGTGTGTTTGTGTCATTGGATGATCAATTAGGTCATTTTCGTCCTCCCTAGGCTTATTCTTGTCCAATTAGGGTTTTTAACCAATCTTGTGCATCCAATAACTTTGTTTGTGTCATTGAATTAATATTTAGGTCATTTTCGTCCTCCCTAGGCATATTCTTGTCCAATTAGGGTTTTTAATCAATCTTGTGCACCCAATAGGTGTGTTTGTGTCATTGGATGATCAATTTGGTCATTTTCGTCCTCCATAGGCTTATTCTTGTCCAATTAGGGTTTTTAACCAATCTTGTGCATCCAATATGTGTGTTTTTGTCATTGGATAATAAATTAGGTCATTTTCTTCCTCCCCAGGCTTATTCTTGTCCAATTAGGGTTTTCAACCAATCTTGTGCATCCAATAGAAGTGTTTGTGTCATTGGATGATCAATTAGGTCATTTTCGTCCTCTCTAGGCTTATTCTTGTCCAATTAGTGTTTTTAACCAATCTTGTGCATCCAATAGGTGTGTTTGTGTCATTGGATGATCAATTAGGTCATTTTCGTCCTCCCTAGGCATATTCTTGTCCAGTTAGGGTTTTTAACCAATCTTGTGCATCCAATAGGTGTGTTTGTGTCATTGGATGATCAATTAGGTCATTTTCGTCCTCCCTAGGCTTATTCTTGTCCAATTAGGGTTTTTAACCAATCTTGTGCATCCAATAAGTTCATTTGTGTTATTGTATTAACATTTAGGTCATATTCGTCCTCCCTAGGCATATTCTTGTCCAATTAGGGTTTTTTAACCAATCTTGTGCATCCAATAGGTGTGTTTGTGTCATTGGATGATCAATTAGGTCATTTTCGTCATCCCTAGGCATATTCTTGTCTAGTTAGGGTTTTTAACCAATCTTGTGCATCCAATAGGTGTTTGTGTCATTGGATGATCAATTAGGTCATTTTCGTCCTCCCTAGGCTTATTCTTGTCCAATTATGGTTTTTAACCAATCTTGTGCATCCAATAGGTGTGTTTGTGTCATTGGATGATCAATTAGGTCATTTTCGTCCTCCCTAGGCATATTCTTGTCCAATTAGGGTTTTTAACCAATCTTGTGCATCCAGTAGGTGTGTTTGTGTCATTGGATGATCAATTAGGTCATTTTCGTCCTCCCTAGGCTTATTCTTGTCCAATTATGGTTTTTAACCAATCTTGTGCATCCAATAGGTGTGTTTGTGTCATTGGATGATCAATTAGGTCATTTTCGTCGTCCCTAGGCTTATTCTTGTCCAATTAGAGTTTTTAACCAATCTTGTGCATCCAATAAGTTCATTTGTGTTGTTGGATTAACATTTAGGTCATATTCGTCCTCCCTAGGCATATTCTTGTCCAATTAGGGTTTTTAACCAATCTTGTGCATCAATAGGTGTGTTTGTGTCATTGGATGATCAATTAGGTCATTTTCGTCCTCCCTAGGCTTATTCTTGTCCGATTAGGGTTTTTAACCAATCTTGTGCATCAATAGGTGTGTTTGTGTCATTGGATGTTCAATTAGGTTATTTTCGTCCTCCCTAGGCTTATTCTTGTCCAATTAGGGTTTTTAACCAATCTTGTGCATCCAATCAGTTCATTAGTGTCATTGGATGATCAATTAGGTGATTTTCGTCCTCGCTAGGCATGTTCTTGTCCAACTAGGGTTTTTAACCAATCTTGTGCATCCAATAGGTGTGTTTGTGTCATTGGATGATCAATTAGGTCATTTTCGTCCTCCCTAGGCTAATTCTTGTCCAATTAGGGTTTTTAACCAATCTTGTGCATCCAATAAGTTTGTTTGTGTCATTGAATTAATATTTAGGTCATTTTCGTCCTCCCTAGGCATATTCTTGTCCAATTAGGGTTTTTAACCAATCTTGTGCATCCAATAGGTGTGTTTGTGTCATTGGATGATCAATTAGGTCATTTTCGTCCTCCCTAGGCTTATTCTTGTCCAATTATGGTTTTTAACCAATCTTGTGCATCCACAAGGTGTGTTTGTGTCATTGGATGATCAATTAGATCATTTTCGTCCTCCCTAGGTATATTCTTGTCCAATTAGGGTTTTTAACCAATCTTGTGCATCCAATAGGTGTGGTTGTGTCATTGGATGATGAATTAGGTCATTTTCGTCCTCCCTAGGCTTATTCTTGTCCAATTAGGGTTTTTAACCAA
Source organism: Cicer pinnatifidum (assembly GCA_037974775.1). Taxonomy (NCBI): domain Eukaryota; kingdom Viridiplantae; phylum Streptophyta; class Magnoliopsida; order Fabales; family Fabaceae; genus Cicer; species Cicer pinnatifidum. Next base: position 6,076 of record JBBPBR010001150.1, on the reverse strand, counting down.
TCTTGTGCATCCAATAGGTGTGTTTGTGTCATTGGATGATCAATTAGGTCATTTTTGTCCTCCCTAGGCTTATTCTTGTCCAATTAGGATTTTTAACCAATCTTGAGCATCCAATAAGTTTGTTTGTTTCATTGAATTAATATTTAGGTCATTTTCGTCCTCCCTAGGCATATTCTTGTCCAATTAGGGTTTTTAACCAATCTTGTGCATCCAATAAGTTTGTTTGTGTCATTGAATGATCAATTAGGTCATTTACGTCCTCCCTAGGAATATTCTGGCATATTGTTCTCCAATTAGGGTTTTTAACCAATCTTGTGCATCCAATAGGTGTGTTTGTGTCATTGGATGATCAATTAGGTCATTTTCGTCCTCCCTAGGCTTATTCTTGTCCAATTAGGGTTTTTAACCAATCTTGTGCATCCAATAGGTGTGTTTGTGTCATTGGATGATCAATTAGGTCATTTTCGTCCTCCGAAGGCATATTCTTGTCTAATTAGGGTTTTTAACGAATCTTGTGCATCCAATAGGTGTGTTTGTGTCATTGGATGATCAATTAGGTCATTTTCGTCCTCGCTAGGCTTATTCTTGTCCAATTAGGGTTTTTAACCAATCTTGTGCATCCAATAAGTTGAGTTGTGTCATTGGATTAACATTTAGGTCATTTTCGTCCTCCCTAGGCTTATTCTTGTCCAATTAGGGTTTTTAACCAATCTTGTTTATCCAATAAGTTCATTAGTGTCATTGTATTAACATTTAGGTCATTTTCGTCCTCCCTAGGCATATTCTTGTCCAATTAGGGTTTTTAACCAATCTTGTGCATCCAATAGGTGTGTTTGTGTCATTGGATGATCAATTAGGTCATTTTCGTCCTCCCTAGGCTTATTCTTGTCCAATTAGGGTTTTTAACCAATCTTGTGCATCCAATAGGTGTGTTTGTGTCATTGGATGACCAATTAGGTCATTTTCGTCCTCCCTAGGCAAATTCTTGTCCAATTAGGGTTTTTAACCAATCTTGTGCATCCAATAGGTGTGTTTGTGTCATTGGATGATCAATTAGGTCATTTTCGTCCTCCCTAGGCTTATTCTTGTCCAATTAGGGTTTTTAACCAATCTTGTGCATCCAATAAGTTGAGTTGTGTCATTGGATTAACATTTAGGTCATTTTCGTTCTCCCTAGGCATATTCTTGTCCAATTAGGGTTTTTAACCCATCTTGTGCATCGAATAAGTTCATTTGTGTTATTGGATTAACATTTAGGTCATATTCGTCCTCCCTAGGCATATTGTTGTCCAATTAGGGTTTTTAACCAATCTTGTGCATCCAATAGGTGTGTTTGTGTCATTGGATGATCAATTAGGTCATTTTCGTCCTCCCTAGGCTTATTCTTGTCCAATTAGGGTTTTTAACCAATCTTGTGCATCCAATAACTTTGTTTGTGTCATTGAATTAATATTTAGGTCATTTTCGTCCTCCCTAGGCATATTCTTGTCCAATTAGGGTTTTTAATCAATCTTGTGCACCCAATAGGTGTGTTTGTGTCATTGGATGATCAATTTGGTCATTTTCGTCCTCCATAGGCTTATTCTTGTCCAATTAGGGTTTTTAACCAATCTTGTGCATCCAATATGTGTGTTTTTGTCATTGGATAATAAATTAGGTCATTTTCTTCCTCCCCAGGCTTATTCTTGTCCAATTAGGGTTTTCAACCAATCTTGTGCATCCAATAGAAGTGTTTGTGTCATTGGATGATCAATTAGGTCATTTTCGTCCTCTCTAGGCTTATTCTTGTCCAATTAGTGTTTTTAACCAATCTTGTGCATCCAATAGGTGTGTTTGTGTCATTGGATGATCAATTAGGTCATTTTCGTCCTCCCTAGGCATATTCTTGTCCAGTTAGGGTTTTTAACCAATCTTGTGCATCCAATAGGTGTGTTTGTGTCATTGGATGATCAATTAGGTCATTTTCGTCCTCCCTAGGCTTATTCTTGTCCAATTAGGGTTTTTAACCAATCTTGTGCATCCAATAAGTTCATTTGTGTCATTGGATTAACATTTAGGTCATTTTCGTCCTCCCTAGGCATATTCTTGTCCAATTATGGTTTTTAACCAATCTTGTGTATCCAATAGGTGTGCTTGTGTCATTGGATGATCAATTAGGTCATTTTGGTCCTCTCTAGGCTTATTCTTGTCCAATTAGGGTTTTTAACCAATCTTGTGCATCCAATAGGTGTGTTTGTGTCATTGGATGATCAATTAGGTCATTTTCGTCCTCCCTAGGCTTATTCTTGTCCAATTAGGGTTTTTAACCAATCTTGTGCATCCAATAACTTTGTTTGTGTCATTGAATTAATATTTAGGTCATTTTCGTCCTCGCTAGGCATATTCTTGTCCAATTAGGGTTTTTAACCAATCTTGTGCATCCAATAGGTGTGTTTGTGTCATTGGATGATCAATTAGGTCATTTTCGTCCTCCCTAGGCTTATTCTTGTCCAATTAGGGTTTTTAACCAATCTTGTGCATCCAATAAGTTCATTAGTGTCATTGGATAATCAATTAGTTCATTTTCGTCCTCCCTAGGCATATTATTGTCCAATTAGGGTTTTTAACCAATCTTGTGCATCCAATAAGTTTGTTTGTGTCATTGAATTAATATTTACGTCATTTTCGTCCTCCCTAGGCATATTATTGTCCAATTAGGGTTTTTAACCAATCTTGTGCATCCAATAAGTTCATTTGTGTTATTGGATTAACATTTAGGTCATATTCGTCCTCCGTAGGCATATTCTTGTCCAATTAGGGTTTTTAACCAATCTTGTGCATCCAATAGGTGTGTTTGTGTCATTGGATGATCAATTAGGTCATTTTCGTCCTCCCTAGGCTTATTCTTGTCCAATTAGGGTTTTTAACCAATCTTGTGCATCCAATAAGTTCATTAGTGTCATTGGATTAACATTTAGGTCATTTTCGTCCTCCGTAGGCATATTCTTGTCCAATTATGGTTTTTAACCAATCTTGTGCTTCCAATAGGTGTGTTTGTGTTATTGGATGATCAATTAGGTCATTTTCGTCCTCCCTAGGCTTATTCTTGTCCAATTAGGGTTTTTAACCAATCTTGTGCATCCAATAAGTTTGTTTGTGTCATTGAATTAATATTTAGGTCATTTTCGTCCTCCCAAGGTATATTCTTGTCCAATTAGGGTTTTTAACCAATCTTGTGCATCCAATAGGTGTGTTTGTGTCATTGGATGATTAATTAGGTCATTTTCGTCCTCCGTACGTTTATTCTTGTCCAATTAGGGTTTTTAACCAATCTTGTTCCTCCAATAACTTTGTTTGTGTCATTGAATTAATATTTAGGCCATTTTCCTCTTTCCTAGGCATATTCTTGTCCAATTAGGGTTTTTAACCAATCTTGTGCATCCAATAGGTGTGTTTGTGTCATTGGATGATCAATTAGGTCATTTTCGTCCTCCCTAGGCTTATTCTTGTCCAATTAGGGTTTTTAACCAATCTTGTGCATCCAATAAGTTTGTTTGTGTCATTGAATTAATATTTAGGTCATTTTCGTCCTCCCAAGGTATATTCTTGTCCAATTAGGGTTTTTAACCAATCTTGTGCATCCAATAGGTGTGTTTGTGTCATTGGATGATTAATTAGGTCATTTTCGTCCTCCCTAGGCTTATTCTTGTCCAATTAGGGTTTTTAACCAATCTTGTGCATCCAATAAGTTAATTGGCGTCATTGGATGATCAATTAGGTCATTTTCGTCCTCCCTAGGCTTATTTTTGTCCAACTAGGGTTTTTAACCAATCTTGTGCCTCCAATAGGTGTGTTTGTGTCATTGGATGATCAATTAGGTCATTTTCGTCCTCCCTAGGCTTATTCTTGTCCAATTAGGGTTTTTAACCAATCTTGTGCATCCAATAAGTTTGTTTGTGTCATTGAATTAATATTTAGGTCATTTTCTTCCTCTCTAGGCATATTCTTGTCCAATTAGGGTTTTTAACCAATCTTGTGCATCCAATAGGTGTGTTTGTGTCATTGGATGATCAATTAGGTCATTTTCGTCCTCCCTAGGCTTATTCTTGTCCAATTAGGGTTTTTAACCAATCTTGTGCATCCAATAAGTTCATTGGTGTCATTGTATGATCAATTAGGTCATTTTCGTCCTCCCTAGGCTTATTCTTGTCCAACTAGGGTTTTTAACCAATCTTGTGCCTCCAATAGGTGTGTTTGTGTTATTGGATTAACATTTAGGTCATATTCGTCCTCCCTAGGCATATTCTTGTCCAATTAGGGTTTTTAACCAATCTTGTGCATCCAATAGGTGTGTTTGTGTCATTGGATGATCAATTAGGTCATTTTCGTCCTCCCTAGGCTTATTCTTGTCCAATTAGGGTTTTTAACCAATCTTGTGCATCCAATAAGTTCATTTGTGTCATTGGATTAACATTTAGGTCATTTTCGTCCTCCCTAGGCATATTCTTGTCCAATTAGGGTTTTTAACCAATCTTGTGCATCCAATAAGTTTGTTTGTGTCATTGAATTAATATTTAGGTCATTTTCGTCCTCCCTAGGCTTATTCTTGTCCAAATAGGGTTTTTAACCAATCTTGTGCCTCCAATAGGTGTGTTTGTGTCATTGGATGATCAATTAGGTCATTTTCGTCCTCCCTAGGCTTATTCTTGTCTAATTAGGGTTTTTAACCAATCTTGTGCATCCAATAGGTGTGTTTGTGCCATTGGATGATCAATTAGGTCATTTTTGTCCTTCCTAGGCTTATTCTTGTCCAATTAGGGTTTTTAACCAATCTTGTGCATCTAATAGGTGTGTTTGTGTCATTGGATGATCAATTAGGTCATTTTCGTCCTCCCTAGGCTTATTCTTGTCCAATTATGGTTTTTAACCAATCTTGTGCATCCAATAGGTGTGTTTGTGTCATTAGATGATCAATTAGGTCATTTTCGTCCTCCCTAGGCATATTCTTGTCCAATTAGGGTTTTTAACCAATCTAGTGCATCCAATAGGTGTGTTTGTGTCATTGGATGATCAATTAGGTCATTATCAGCCTCCCTAGGCTTATTCTTGTCCAATTAGGGTTTTTAACCAATCTTGTGCATCCAATAAGTTCATTTGTGTCATTGGATTAACATTTAGGTCATTTTCGTCCTCCCTAGGCATATTCTTGTCCAATTAGGGTTTTTAACCAATCTTGTGCATCCAATAGGTGTGTTTGTGTCATTGGATGATCAATTAGGTCATTTTCGTCCTCCCTAGGCTTATTCTTGTCCAATTATGGTTTTTAACCAATCTTGTGCATCCAATAGGTGTGTTTGGGTTATTGGATGATCAATTTGGTCATTTTCGTCCTCCCTATGCATATTCTTGTCCAATTAGGGTTTTTAACAGATCTTGTGCATCCAATAGGTGTGTTTGTATCATTGGATGATCAATTAGGTCATTTTCGTCCTCCCTAGGCTTATTCTTGTCCAATTATGGTTTTTAACCAATCTTGTGCATCCAATAGGTGTGTTTGTGTCATTGGATGATCAATTAGGTCATTTTCGTCCTCCCTAGGCTTATTCTTGTCCAATTAGAGTTTTTAACCAATCTTGTGCATCCAATAAGTTCATTTGTGTTATTGGATTAACATTTAGGTCATATTCGTCCTCCCTAGGCATATTCTTGTCCAATTAGGGTTTTTAACCAATCTTGTGCATCAATAGGTGTGTTTGTGTCATTGGATGATCAATTAGGTCATTTTCGTCCTCCCTAGGCTTATTCTTGTCCGATTAGGGTTTTTAACCAATCTTGTGCATCCGATAAGTTTGTTTGTGTCATTGAATTAATATTTATGTCATGTTCGTCCTCCCTTATGCATATTCTTGTCCAATTAGGGTTTTTTACCAATCTTGTGCATCCAATAGGTGTGTTTGTGTCATTGGATGATCAATTAGGTCATTTTCGTCCTCCCTAGGCTTATTCTTGTCCAATTAGGGTTTTTAACCAATCTTGTGCATCCAATAACTTTGTTTGTGTCATTGAATTAATATTTAGGTCATTTTCGTCCTCCCTA
>JBBPBR010001149.1:0-28240 GCA_037974775.1 Cicer pinnatifidum | reverse complement strand
ATAAGTTTGTTTGTTTCATTGAACTAATATTTAGGTCATTTTCGTCCTCCCTAGGCATATTCTTGTCCAATTAGGGTTTTTAACCAATTTTGTGCATCCAATAGGTGTGTTTGTGTCATTGGATGATCAATTAGGTCATTGTCGTCCTCCCTAGGCATATTCTTGTCCAATTAGGGTTTTTAACCAATTTTGTTCATCCAATAAGTTTGTTTATGTCATTGAATTAATATTTAGGTCATTTTCGTCCTCCTTAGGCATATTCTTATCCAATTAGGGTTTTTAACCAATCTTGTGCATCCAATAGGTGTGTTTGTGTCATTGGATGATCAATTAGGTCATTTTCGTCCTCCCTAGGCTTATTCTTGTCCAATTAGGGTTTTTAACCAATCTTGTGCATCCAATAGGTGTGTTTGTGTCATTGGATGATCAATTAGGTCATTTTCGTCCTCCCTAGGCTTATTCTTGTCCAATTAGGGTTTTTAACCAATCTTGTGCATCCAATAAGTTCATTTGTGTCATTGGATGATCAATTAGGTCATTTTCGTCCTCCCTAGGCATATTCTTGTCCAACTAGGGTTTTAAACCTTTCTTGTGCATCCAATAGGTGTGTTTGTGTCATTGGATGATCAATTAGGTCATTTTCGTCCTCCCTAGGCTTATTCTTGTCCAATTAGGGTTTTTAACAAATCTTGAGCATCCAATAGGTGTGTTTGTGTCATTGGATGATCAATTAGGTCATTTTCGTCCTCCCTAGGCTTATTCTTGTCCAATTAGGGTTTTTAACCAATCTTGTGCATCCAATAGGTGTGTTTGTGTCATTGGATGATCAATTAGGTCATTTTCGTTCTCCCTAGGCTTATTCTTGTTCAATTAGGGTTTTTAACCAATCTTGTGCATCCAATAGGTGTGTTTGTGTCATTGGATGATCAATGAGGTCATTTTCATCCTCCCTAGGCTTATTCTTGTCCAATTAGGGTTTTTCACCAACCTTGTGCATCCAATAGGTGTGTTTGTGTCATTGGATGATCAATTAGGTCATTTTGATCCTCCCTAGGCTTATTCTTGTCCAATTAGGGTTTTTAACCAATCTTGTGCATCCAATAAGTTCATTTGTGTCATTGAATTAACATTTAGGTCATTTTCGTCCTCCCTAGTCATATTCTTATCCAATTAAGGTTTTTAACCAATCTTGTGCATCCAATAGGTGTGTTTGTGTCATTGGATGATCAATTAGGTCATTTTCATCCTCCCTAGGCTTATTCTTGTTCAATTAGGGTTTTTAACCAATCTTGTGCATCCAATAGGTGTGTTTGTGTCATTGGATGATCAATTAGGTCATTTTCGTCCTCCCTAGGCTTATTCTAGTCCAATTAGGGTTTTTAACAAATCTTGTGCATCCAATAGGTGTGTTTGTGTCATTGGATGATCAATTAGGTCATTTTCGTCCTCCCTAGGCTTATTCTTGTCCAATTAGGGTTTTTAACCAATCATGTGCATCCGATAAGTTTGTTTGTGTCATTGAATTAATATTTAGGTCATGTTCGTCCTCCCTAGGCATATTCTTGTCCAATTAGGGTTTTTAACCAATCTTGTGCATCCAATAGGTGTGTTTGTGTCATTGGATGATCAATTAGGTCATTTTCGTCCTCCCTAGGCATATTCTTGTCCAATTAGGGTTTTTATCCAATCTTGTGCATCCAATAGGTGTGTTTGTGTCACTGGATGATCAATTAGGTCATTTTCGTCCTCCCTAGGCTTATTCTTGTCCAATTAGGGTTTTTAACCAATCTTGTGCATCCAATAACTTTGTTTGTGTCATTGAATTAATATTTAGGTCATTTTCGTCCTCCCTATGCATACTCTTGTCCAATTAGGGTTTTTAACCAATCTTGTGCATCCAATAGGTGTGTTTGTGTCATTGGATGATCAATTAGGTCATTTTCGTCCTCGCTAGGCTTATTCTTGTCCAATTAGGGTTTTTAACCAATCTTGTGCATCCAATAAGTTCATTAGTGTCATTGGAGGATCAATTAGGTCATTTTCGTCCTCCCTAGGCATGTTCTTGTCCAACTAGGGTTTTTAACCAATTTTGTGCATCCAATAGGTGTGTTTGTGTCATTGGATGATCAATTAGGTCATTTTCGTCCTCCCTAGGCTTATTCTTGTCCAATTAAGGTTTTTAACCAATCTTGTGCATCCAATAAGTTGAGTTGTGTCATTGGATTAACATTTAGGTCATTTTCGTTCTCCCTAGGCTTATTCTTGTCCAATTAGGGTTTTTAACCAATCTTGTGCATCCAATAAGTTCATTTGTGTCATTGGATTAACATTTAGGTCATTTTCGTCCTCCCTAGGTATATTCTTGTCCAATTAGGGTTTTTAACTAATCTTGTGCATCCAATAGGTGTGTTTGTGTCATTGGATGATCAATTTAGGTCATTTTCGTCCTCCCTAGGCATATTCTTGTCGAATTAGGGTTTTTAACCAATCTTGTGCATCCAATAGGTGTGTTTGTGTCATTGGATGATCAATTAGGAAATTTTCGTCCTCCCTAGGCTTATTCTTGTCCAATTATGGTTTTTAACCAATCTTGTGCATCCAATAGGTGTGTTTGTGTCATTGGATGATCAATTAGGTCATTTTCGTCCTCCCTAGGCTTATTCTTGTCCAATTAGGATTTTTAACCAATCTTGTGCATCCAATAAGTTCATTTGTGTCATTGGATGATCAATTAGGTCATTTTCGTCCTCCCTAGGCATATTCTTGTCAACCTAGGGTTTTTAACCAATCTTGTGCATCCAATAGGTGTGTTTGTGTCATTGGATGATCAATTAGGTCATTTTCGTCCTCCCTAGGCTTATTCTTGTCCAATTATGGTTTTTAACCAATCTTGTGCATCCAATAGGTGTGTTTGTGTCATTGGATGATCAATTAGGTCATTTTCGTCCTCCCTAGGCATATTCTTGTCCAATTAGGGTTTTTAACCAATCTTGTGAATCCAGTAGGTGTGTTTGTGTCATTGGATGATCAATTAGGTCATTTTCGTCCTCCCTAGGCTTATTCTTGTCCAATTATGGTTTTTAACAAATCTTGTGCATCCAATAGGTGTGTTTGTGTCATTGGATGATCAATTAGGTCATTTTCGTCCTCCCTAGGCTTATTCTTGTCCAATTAGAGTTTTTAACCAATCTTGTGCATCCAATAAGTTCATTTGTGTTGTTGGATTAACATTTAGGTCATATTCGTCCTCCCTAGGCATATTCTTGTCCAATTAGGGTTTTTAACCAATCTTGTGCATCAATAGGTGTGTTTGTGTCATTGGATGATCAATTAGGTCATTTTCTTCCTCCCTAGGCTTATTCTTGTCCGATTAGGGTTTTTAACCAATCTTGTGCATCCGATAAGTTTGTTTGTGTGATTGAATTAATATTTAGGTCATGTTCGTCCTCCCTTATGCATATTTTTGTCCAATTAGGGCTTTTAACCAATCTTGTGCATCCAATAGGTGTGTTTGTGTCATTTGATGATCGATTAGGTCATTTTCGTCCTCCCTAGGCTTATTCTTGTCCAGTTAGGGTTTTTAACCAATCTTGTGCATCCAATAACTTTGTTTGTGTCATTGAATTAATATTTAGGTCATTTTCGTCCTCCCTAGGCATATTCTTTTCCAATTAGGGTTTTTAACCAATCTTGTGCATCCAATAGGTGTGTTTGTGTCATTGGATGATCAATTAGGTCATTTTCGTCCTCCCTAGGCTTATTCTTATCCAATTAGGATTTTTAACCAATCTTGTGCATCCAATAAGTTCATTTGTGTCATTGGATTAACATTTAGGTCATTTTCGTCCTCCCTAGGCATATTCTTGTCCAATTAGGGTTTTTAACCAATCTTGTGCATCCAATAGGTGTGTTTGTGTCATTTGTGTCATTGGATGATCAATTAGGTCATTTTCGTCCTCCCTAGGCATATTCTTGTCAACCTAGGGTGTTTAACCAATCTTGTGCATCCAATAGGTGTGTTTGTGTCATTGGATGATCAATTAGGTCATTTTCGTCCTCCCTAGGCTTATTCTTGTCCAATTATGGTTTTTAACCAATCTTGTGCATCCAATAGTTGTGTTTGTGTCATTGGATGATCAATTAGGTGATTTTCGTCCTCCCTAGGCATGTTCTTGTCCAACTAGGGTTTTTAACCAATCTTGTGCATCCAATAGGTGTGTTTGTGTCATTGGATGATCAATTAGGTCATTTTCGTCCTCCCTAGGCTTATTCTTGTCAAATTAGGGTTTTTAACCAATCTTGTGCATCCAATAAATTTGTTTGTGTCATTGAATTAATATTTGGGTCATTTTCGTCCTCCCTAGGCATATTCTTGTCCAATTATGGTTTTTAACCAATCTTGTGCATCCAATAGGTGTGTTTGTGTCATTGGATGATCAATTAGGTCATTTTCGTCCTCCCTAGGCTTATTCTTGTCCAATTATGGTTTTTAACCAATCTTGTGCATCCAATAGGTGTGTTTGTGTCATTGGATGATCAATTAGGTCATTTTCGTCCTCCCTAGGCATATTCTTGTCCAATTAGGGTTTTTTACCAATCTTGTGCATCCAATAGGTGTGTTTGTGTCATTGGATGATCAATTAGGTCATTTTCGTCCTCCCTAGGCTTATTCTTGTCCAATTATGGTTTTTAACCAATCTTGTGCATCCAATAGGTGTGTTTGTGTCATTGGATGATCAAATAGGTCATTTTCGTCCTCCCTAGGCTTATTCTTGTCCAATTAGGGTTTTTAACCAATCTTGTGCATCCAATAGGTGTGTTTGTGTCATTGGATGATCAATTAGGTCATTTTCATCCTCCCTAGGCTTATTCTTGTCCAATTAGGGTTTTTTTTACCAATCTTGTGTATCCAATAGGTGTGTTTGTGTCATTGGATGATCAATTAGGTCATTTTCGTCCTCCCTAGGCTTATTCTTGTCCAATTAGGGTTTTTAACCAATCTTGTGCATCCAATAGGTGTGTTTGTGTCATTGGATGATCAATTAGGTCATTTTCGTACTCCCTATGCTTATTCTTGTCCAATTAGGGTTTTTAACCAATCTTGTGCATCCAATAAGTTGAGTTGTGTCATTGGATTAACATTTAGGTCATTTTCGTCCTCCCTAGGCTTATTCTTGTCCAATTAGGGTTTTTAACCAATCTTGTGCATCCAATAGGTGTGTTTGTGTCATTGGATGATCAATTAGGTCATTTTCGTCCTCCCTAGGCTTATTCTTGTCCAATTAGGGTTTTTAACCAATCTTGTGCATCCAATAGGTGTGTTTGTGTCATTGGATGATCAATTAGGTCATTTTCGTCCTTTCTATGCTTATTCTTGTCCAATTAAGGTTTTTAACAAATCTTGTGCATCCAATAAGTTCATTTGTGTCATTGGATGATCAATTAGGTCATTTTCGTCCTCCCTAGGCTTATTCTTGTCCAATTAGGGTTTTTAACCAATCTTGTGCATCCAATAGGTGTGTTTGTGTCATTGGATGATCAATTAGGTCATTTTCGTCCTCCCTAGGCTTATTCTTGTCCAATTAGGGTTTTTAACCAATCTTGTGCATCCAATAGGTGTGTTTGTGTCATTGGATGATCGATTAGGTCATTTTCGTCCTCCCTTGACTTATTCTTGTCAAATTAGGGTTTTTAACCAATCTTGTGCATCCAATAACTTTGTTTGTGTCATTGAATTAATATTTAGGTCATTTTCGTCCTCCCTAGGCATATTCTTTTCCAATTAGGGTTTTTAGCCAATCTTGTGCATCCAATAGGTGTGTTTGTGTCATTGGATGATCAATTAGGTCATTTTCCTCCTCCCTAGGCATATTCTTGTCCAATTAGGGTTTTTAACCAATCTTGTGCATCCAATAGGTGTGTTTGTGTCATTGGATGATCAATTAGGTCATTTTCGTCCTCCCTAGGCTTATTCTTGTCCAATTAGGGTTTTTAACCAATCTTGTGCATCCAATAAGTTCATTAGTGTCATTGGATGATCAATTAGGTCATTTTCGTCCTCCCTAGGCATGTTCTTGTCCAACTATGGTTTTTAACCAATCTTGTGCATACAATAAGTTGAGTTGGTCATTGGATTAACATTTAGGTCATTTTCGTTCTCCCTAGGCTTATTCTTGTCCAACTAGGGTATTTAACCAATCTTGTGCATCCAATAGGTGTGTTTGTGTCATTGGATGATCAATTAGGTCATTTTCATCCTTTCTATGCTTATTCTTGTCCAATTAGGATTTTTAACGAATCTTGTGCATCCAATAAGTTCATTTGTGTCATTGGATGATCAATTAGGTCATTTTCGTCCTCCCTAGGCATATTCTTATCCAATTAGGGTTTTTAACCAATCTTGTGCATCCAATAGGTGTGTTTGTGTCATTGGATGATCAATTAGGTCATTTTCGTCCTTTCTATGCTTATTCTTGTCCAATTAGGGTTTTTAACCAATCTTGTGCATCCAATAAGTTCATTTGTGTCATTGGATGATCAATTAGATCATTTTCGTCCTCCCTAGGCATATTTTGTCCAACTAGGGTTTTTAACCAATCTTGTGCTTCCAATAGGTGTGTTTGTGTCATTGGATGATCAATTAGGTCATTTTCGTCCTCCCTAGGCTTATTCTTGTCCAATTAGGGTTTTTAACAAATCTTGTGCATCCAATAAGTTCATTTGTGTCATTGGATCATCAATTAGGTCATTTTCATCCTCCCTAGGCTTATTCTTGTCCAATTAGGGTTTTTAACCAATCTTGTGCATCCAATAGGTGTGTTTGTGTCATTGGATGATCAATTAGGTTATTTTCGTCCTTCCTAGGCTTACTCATATCCAATTAGGGTTTTTAACCAATCTTGTGCATCCAATAAGTTCATTTGTGTCATTGGATTAACATTTAGGTCATTTTCGTCCTCCCTAGGCATATTCTTGTCCAATTAGGGTTTTTAACCAATCTTGTGCATCCAATAGGTGTGTTTGTGTCATTGGATGATTAATTAGGTCATTTTCGTCCTCCCTAGACTTATTCTTGTCAAATTAGGGTTTTTAACCAATCTTGTGCATCCAATAACTTTGTTTGTGTCATTGAATTAATATTTAAGTCATTTTCGTCCTACCTAGGCATATTCTTGTCCAATTAGGGTTTTTAACCAATCTTGTGCATCCAATAGGTGTGTTTGTGTCATTGGATGATCAATTAGGTCATTTTCGTCCTCCCTAGGCATATTCTTGTCCAATTAGGGTTTTTAACCAATCTTGTGCATCCAATAGGTGTGTTTGTGTCCTTGGATGATCAATTAGGTCATTTTCGTCCTCCCTAGGCTTATTCTTGTCCAATTATGGTTTTTAACCAATCTTGTGCATCCAATTGGTGTGTTTGTGTCATTGGATGATCAATTAGGTCATTTTCGTCCTCCCTAGGCTTATTCTTGTCCAATTAGAGTTTTTAACCAATCTTGTGCATCCAATAAGTTCATTTGTGTTGTTGGATTAACATTTAGGTCATATTCGTCCTCCCTAGGCATATTCTTGTCCAATTAGGGTTTTTAACCAATCTTGTGCATCAATAGGTGTGTTTGTGTCATTGGATGATCAATTAGGTCATTTTCTTCCTCCCTAGGCTTATTCTTGTCCGATTAGGGTTTTTAACCAATCTTGTGCATCCGATAAGTTTGTTTGTGTCATTGAATTAATATTTAGGTCATGTTCGTCCTCCCTTATGCATAATTTTGTCCAATTAGGGCTTTTAACCAATCTTGTGCATCCAATAGGTGTGTTTGTGTCATTGGATGATCAACTTGGTCATTTTCGTCCTCCCTAGGCTTATTCTTGTCCAATTAGGGTTTTTAACCAATCTTGTGCATCCAATAACTTTGTTTGTGTCATTGAATTAATATTTAGGTCATTTTCGTCCTCCCTAGGCATATTCTTTTCCAATTAGGGTTTTTAACCAATCTTGTGCATCCAATAGGTGTGTTTGTGTCATTGGATGATCAATTAGGTCATTTTCGTCCTCCGTAGGCTTATTCTTGTCCAATTAGGGTTTTTAACCAATCTTGTGCATCCGATAAGTTTGTTTGTGTCATTGAATTAATATTTAGGTCATTTTCGTCCTCCCTAGGCATATTCTTGTCCAATTAGGGTTTTTAACCAATCTTGTGCATCCAATAGGTGTGTTTGTGTCATTGGATGATCAATTAGGTCATTTACATCCTCCATAGGCTTATTCTTGTCCAATTATTGTTTTTAACCAATCTTGTGCATCCAATAACTTTGTTTGTGTCATTGAATTAATATTTAGGTCATTTTCGTCCTCCCTAGGCATATTCTTGTCCAATTAGAGTTTTTAACCAATCTTGTGCATCCAATAGGTGTGTTTGTGTCATTGGATGATCAATTAGATCATTTTCGTCCTCCCTAGGCTTATTCTTGTCCAATTAGGGTTTTTAACCAATCTTGTGCATCCAATAAGTTTGTTTGTGTCATTGGATTAATATTTAGGTCATTTTCGTCCTTCCTAGGCATATTCTTGTCCAATTAGGGTTTTTAACCAATCTTGTGCATCCAATAGGTGTGTTTGTGTCATTGGATGATCAATTAGGTCATTTTCGTCCTCCCTAGGCTTATTCTTGTCCAATTAGGGTTTTTAACCAATCTTGTGCATCCAATAAGTTTGTTTGTGTCATTGAATTAATATTTAGGTCATTTTCGTCCTCCCAAGGTATATTCTTGTCCAATTAGGGTTTTTAACCAATCTTGTGCATCCAATAAGTTCATTTGTGTCATTGGATTAACATTTAGGTCATTTTCGTCCTCCCTAGGCATATTCTTGTCCAATTAGGGTTTTTAACCAATCTTGTGCATCCAATAGGTGTGTTTGTGTCATTGGATGATCAATTAGGTCATTTTCGTCCTCCCTAGGCATATTCTTGTCCAGTTAGGGTTTTTAACCAATCTTGTGCATCCAATAGGTGTGTTTACGTCATTGGATGATCAATTAGGTCATTTTCGTCCTCCCTAGGCTTATTCTTGTCCAATTAGGGTTTTTAAGCAATCTTGATCATCCAATAAGTTCATTTGTGTCATTGGATTAACATTTAGGTCATTTTCGTCCTCCCTAGGCATATTCTTGTCCAATTAGGGTTTTTAACCAATCTTGTGCATCCAATAGGTGTGTTTGTGTCATTGGATGATCAATTAGGTCATTTTCGTCCTCCCTAGGCTTATTCTTGTCCAATTAGGGTTTTTAACCAATCTTGTACATCCAATAAGTTTATTTGTGTCATTGGATTAACAGTTAGGTCATTTTCGTCCTCCCTAGGCATATTCTTGTCCAATTAGGGTTTTTAACCAATCTTGTGCTTCCAATAGGTGTGTTTGTGTCATTGAATGATCAATTAGGTCATTTTCGTCCTCCCCAGGCTTATTCTTGTCCAATTAGAGTTTTTAACCAATCTTGTGTATCCAATAACTTTGTTTGTGTCATTGAATTAATATTTAGGTCATTTTCGTCCTCCCTAGGCATATTCTTGTCCAATTAGGGTTTTTAACCAATCTTGTGCATCCAATAGGTGTGTTTGTGTCATTGGATGATCAATTAGGTCATTTTCGTCCTCCCTAGGCTTATTCTTGTCCAATTAGGGTTTTTAACCAATCTTGTGCATCCAATAACTTTGTTTGTGTCATTGAATTAATATTTAGGTCATTTTCGCCCTCCCTAGGCATATTCTTGTCCAATTAGGGTTTTTAACCAATCTTGTGCATCCAATAGGTGTGTTTGTGTCATTGGATGATCAATTAGGTCATTTACGTCCTCCCTAGGCTTATTCTTGTCCAATTAGGGTTTTTAACCAATCTTGTGCATCCAATAACTTTGTTTGTGTCATTGAATTAATATTTAGGTCATTTTCGTCATCGCTAGGCATATTCTTGTCCAATTAGGGTTTTTAACCAATCTTGTGCATCCAATAGGTGTGTTTGTGTCATTGGATGATCAATTAGGTCATTTTCGTCCTCCCTAGGCTTATTCTTGTCCAATTAGGGTTTTTAACCAATCTTGTACATCCAATATGTTCAATTGTGTCATTGGATTAACATTTAGGTCATTTTCGTCCTCCCTAGGCATATTCTTGTCCAATTAGGGTTTTTAACCAATCTTGTGCATCCAATAGGTGTGTTTGTGTCATTGGATGATCAATTAGGTCATTTTCGTCCTCCCTAGGCTTACTCTTGTCCAATTAGGGTTTTTAACAAATCTTGTGCATTCAATAGGTGTGTTTGTGTCATTGGATGATCAATTAGGTCATTTTCGTCCTCCCTAGGCTTATTCTTGTCCAATTAGGGTTTTTAACCAATCTTGTGCATCCAATAGGTGTGTTTGTGTCATTGGATGATCAATTAGGTCATTTTCGTCCTCCCTAGGCTTATTCTTGTCCAATTAGGGTTTTTAACCAATCTTGTGCATCCAATAAGTTCATTTGTGTCATTGGATGATCAATTAGGTCATTTTCGTCCTTCCTAGGCATAATCTTGTCCAACTAGGGTTTTAAACAAATCTTGTGCATCCAATAGGTGTGTTTGTGTCATTGGATGATCAATTAGGTCATTTTCGTCCTCCCTAGGCTTATTCTTGTCCAATTAGGGTTTTTAACCAATCTTGTGCATCCAATAGGTGTGTTTGTGTCATTGGATGATCAATTAGGTCATTTTCGTCCTCCCTAGGCTTATTCTTGTCCAATTAGGGTTTTTAACCAATCTTGTGCATCCAATAAGTTCATTTGTGTCATTGGATGATCAATTAGGTCATTTTCGTCCTTACTAGGCATATTCTTGTCCAACTAGGGTTTTAAACCAATCTTGTGCATCCAATAGGTGTGTTTGTGTCATTGGATGATCAATTAGGTCATTTTCGTACTCCATAAGCTTATTCTTGTCCAATTAGGGTTTTTAACCAATCTTGTGCATCCAATAGGTGTGTTTGTGTCATTGGATGATCAATTAGGTCATTTTCGTCCTCCCTAGGCTTATTCTTGTCCAATTAGGGTTTTTAACCAATCTTGTGCATCCAATAACTTTGTTTGTGTCATTAATTTAATATTTAGGTCATTTTCGTCCTCCCTAGGCATATTCTTGTCCAATTAGGGTTTTTAACCAATCTTGTGCATCCAATAGGTGTGTTTGTGTCATTGGATGATCAATTAGGTCATTTTCGTCCTCCCTAGGCTTATTCTTGTGCAATTAGGGTTTTTAAGCAATCTTGTGCATCCAATAAGTTCATTTGTGTCATTGGATTAACATTTAGGTCATTTTCGTCCTCCCTAGGCATATTCTTGTCCAATTAGGGTTTTTAACCAATCTTGTGCATCCAATAGGTGTGTTTGTGTCATTGGATGATCAATTAGGTCATTTTCGTCATCACTAGGCTTATTCTTGTCCAATTAGGGTTTTTAACCAATCTTGTGCATCCAATAAGTTGAGTTGTGTCATTGGATTAACATTTAGGTCATTTTCGTCCTCCCTAGGCATATTCTTGTCCAATTAGGGTTTTTAACCAATCTTGTGCATCCAATAGGTGTGTTTGTGTCATTGGATGATCAATTAGGTCATTTTCGTCCTCCCTAGGCTTATTCTTGTCCAATTAGGGTTTTTAACCAATCTTGTGCATCCAATAAGTTTGTTTGTGTCATTGAATTAATATTTAGGTCATTTTCGTCCTCCCTAGGCATCATCTTGCCCAGTTAGGGTTTTTAACCAATCTTTTGCATCCAATAGGTGTGTTTGTGTCATTGGATGATCAATTAGGTCATTTTCGTCCTCCCTAGGCTTATTCTTGTCCAATTAGGGTTTTTAACCAATCTTGTGCATCTAATAGGTGTGTTTGTGTCATTAGATGATCAATTAGGTCATTTTCGTCCTCCCTAGGCTTATTCTTGTCCAATTAGGGTTTTTAACCAATCTTGTGCATCTAATAGGTGTGTTTGTGTCATTGGATGATCAATTAAGTCATTTTCGTCCTCCCTAGGCTTATTCTTGTACAATTAGGGTTTTTAACCAATCTTGTGCATCTAATAGGTGTGTTTGTGTCATTGGATGATCAATTAGGTCTTTTTCGTCCTCACTAGGCATATTCTTGTCCAATTAGGGTTTTTAACCAATCTTGTGCATCCAATAGGTGTGTTTGTGTCATTGGATGATCAATTAGGTCATTTTCGTCCTCCCTAGGCATATTCTTGTCCAATTAGGGTTTTTAACCAATCTTGTGCATCCAATAAGTTAAGTTGTGTCATTGGACTAACATTTAGGTCATTTTCGTCCTCCCTAGGCTTATTCTTGTCCAATTAGGGTTTTTAACCAATGTTGTGCATCCAATAGGTGTGTTAGTGTCATTGGATGATCAATTTGGTCAATTTCGTCCTCCATAGGCTTATTCTTGTCCAATTAGGGTTTTTAACCAATCTTGTGCATCCAATAGGTGTGTTTGTGTCATTGGATGATCAATTAGGTCATTTTCGTCCTCCCTAGGCTTATTCTTGTCCAATTAGGGTTTTTAACCAATCTTGTGCATCCGATAAGTTTGTTTGTGTCATTGAATTATATTTAGGTCATTTTCGTCCTCCCTAGGCATATTCTTGTCCAATTAGGGTTTTTAACCAATCTTGTGCATCCAATAGGTGTGTTTGTGTCATTGGATGATCAATTAGGTCATTTTCGTCCTCCCTAGGCTTATTCTTGTCCAATTAGGGTTTTTAACCAATCTTGTGCATCCAATAAGTTGAGTTGTGTCATTGGATTAACATTTAGGTCATTTTCGTCCTCCCTAGGCTTATTCTTGTCCAATTAGGGTTTTTAACCAATCTTGTGCATCCAATAACTTTGTTTGTGTCCTTGAATTAATATTTAGGTCATTTTCGTCATCCCTAGGCATATTCTTGTCAAATTAGGGTTTTTAACCAATCTTGTGCATCCAATAGGTGTGTCTGTGTCATTGGATGATCAATTAGGTCATTTTCGTCCTCCCTAGGCATATTCTTGTCCAATTAGGGTTTTTAACCAATCTTGTGCATCCAATAGGTGTGTTTGTGTCATTGGATGATCAATTAGGTCATTTTCGTCCTCCCTAGGCTTATTCTTGTCCAATTAGGGTTTTTAACCAATCTTGTGCATCCAATAAGTTGAGTTGTGTCATTGGATTAACATTTAGGTCATTTTCGTCCTCCCTAGGCTTATTCTTGTCCAATTAGGGTTTTTAACCAATCTTGTGCATCCAATAAGTTGAGTAGTGTCATTGGATTAACATTTAGGTCATTTTCGTCCTCCCTAGGCTTATTCTTGTCCAGTTAGGGTTTTTAACCAATCTTGTGCATCCAATAAGTTCATTTGTGTCATTGGATTAACATTTAGGTCATTTTCGTCATCCCTAGGCATATTCTTGTCCAATTAGGGTTTTTAACCAATCTTGTGCATCCAATAGGTGTGTTTGTGTCATTGGATTAACATTTAGGTCATTTTCGTCATCCCTAGGCATATTCTTGTCCAATTAGGGTTTTTAACCAATCTTGTGCATCCAATAGGTGTGTTTGTGTCATTGGATGATCAATTAGGTCATTTTCGTCCTCCCTAGGCATATACTTGTCCAATTAGGGTTTTTAACCAATCTTGTGCATCCAATAGGTGTGTTTATGTCATTGGATGATCAATTAGGTAATTTTCGTCCTCCCTAGGCATATTCTTGTCCAATTAGGGTTTTTAACCAATCTTGTGAATCCAATAGGTGTGTTTGTGGCAATGGATGATCAATTAGGTCATTTTCGTCCTCCCTAGGCATATTTTTGTCCAATTAGGGTTTTTAACCAATCTTGTGTATCCAATAAGTTGAGTTGTGTCATTGGGTTAACATTTTGGTCATTTTTGTCCTCCCTAGGCTTATTCTTGTCCAATTAGGGTTTTTAACCGATCTTGTGCATCCAATAGGTGTGTTTGTGTCATTGGATGATCAATTAGGTCATTTTCGTCCTCCCTAGGCATATTCTTGTCCAATTAGGGTTTTTAACCAATCTTGTGCATCCAATAGGTGTGTTTGTGTCATTGGATGATCAATTAGGTCATTTTCGTCCTCCCTAGGCTTATTCTTGTCCAATTACGGTTTTTAACCAATCTTGTGCATCCAATAGGTGTGTTTGTGTCATTGGATGACCAATTAGGTCATTTTCGTTCTCCCTAGGCATATTCTTGTCCAATTAGAGTTTTAGACCAATCTTGTGCATCCAATAGGTGTGTTTGTGTCATTGGATGATCAATTAGGTTATTTTCGTCCTCCCTAGGCTTATTCTTGTCCAATTAGGGTTTTTAACCAATCTTGTGCATCCAATAGGTGTGTTTGTGTCATTGGATGATCAATTAGGTCATTTTCGTCCTCCAGGCTTATTCTTGTCCAATTAGGGTTTTTAACCAATCTTGTGCATCCAATAAGTTGAGTTGTGTCATTGGATTAACATTTAGGTCATTTTCGTCCTCCCTAGGCTTATTCTTGTCCAGTTAGGCTTTTTAACCAATCTTGTGCATCCAATAAGTTCATTTGTGTCATTGGATTAACATTTAGGTCATTTTCGTCCTCCCTAGGCATATTCTTGTCCAATTAGAGTTTTAGACCAATCTTGTGCATCCAATAGGTGTGTTTGTGTCATTGGAGGATCAATTAGGTTATTTTCGTCCTCCCTAGGCTTATTCTTGTCCAATTAGGGTTTTTAACCAATCTTGTGCATCCAATAGGTGTGTTTGTGTCATTGGATGATCAATTAGGTCATTTTCGTCCTCCTTAGGCTTATTCTTGTCCAATTAGGATTTTTAACCAATCTTGTTCATCCGATAAGTTTGTTTGTGTCATTGAATTAATATTTAGGTCATTTTCGTCCTCCCTAGGCATATTCTTGTCCAATTAGGGTTTTTAACCAATCTTGTGCATCCAATAGGTGTGTTTGTGTCATTGGATGATCAATTAGGTCATTTACGTCCTCCCTAGGCTTATTCTTGTCCAATTAGGGTTTTTAACCAATCTTGTGCATCCAATAACTTTGTTTATGTCATTGAATTAATATTTAGGTCATTTTCGTCCTCCCTAGGCATATTCTTGTCCAATTAGGGTTTTTAACCAATCTTGTGCATCCAATAGGTGTGTTTGTGTCATTGGATGATCAATTAGGTCATTTTCGTCCTCCCTAGGCTTATTCTTGTCCAATTAGGGTTTTTAACCAATCTTGTGCATCTAATAGGTGTGTTTGTGTCATTGGATGATCAATTAGGTCATTTTCGTCCTCCCAAAGCTTATTCTTGTCCAATTAGGGTTTTTAACCAATGTTGTGCATCCGATAAGTTTGTTTGTGTCATTGAATTAATATTTAGGTCATTTTCGTCCTCCCTAGGCATATTCTTGTCCAATTAGGGTTTTTAACCAATCTTGTGCATCCAATAGGTGTGTTTGTGTCATTGGATGATCAATTAGGTCATTTTCGTCCTCCCTAGGCATATTCTTGTCCAATTAGGGTTTTTAACCAATCTTGTGCATCCAATAGGTGTGTTTGTGTCATTGGATGATCATTTAGGTCATTTTCGTCCTTCCTAGGCATATTCTTATCCAATTAGGGTTTTTATCCAATCTTGTGCATCCAATAGGTGTGTTTGTGTCATTGGATGATCAATTAGGTCATTTTCGTCCTTTCTATGCTTATTCTTGTCCAATTAGGGTTTTTAACCAATCTTGTGCATCCAATAAGTTCATTTGTGTCATTGGATGATCAATTAGGTCATTTTCGTCCTCCCTAGGCATATTCTTGTCCAACTAGGGTTTTTAACCAATCTTGTGCATCCAATAGGTGTGTTTTTGTCATTGGATGATCAATTAGGTCATTTTCGTCCTCCCTAGGCATATTCTTGTCCAGTTAGGGTTTTTAACCAATCTTGTGCATCCAATAGGTGTGTTTGTGTCATTGGATGATCACTTAGGTCATTTTCGTCCTTCCTAGGCTTATTCTTGTCCAATTAGGGTTTTTAACCAATCTTGTGCATCCAATAAGTTCATTAGTGTCATTGGATGATCAATTAGGTCATTTTCGTCCTCCCTAGGCATATTCTTGTCCAACTAGGGTTTTTAACCAATCTTGTGAATCCAATAACTTTGTTAGTGTCATTGAATTAATATTTAGGTCATTTTCGTCCTCCCTAGGCATATTCTTGTCCAATTAGGGTTTTTAACCAATCTTGTGCATCCAAAAGGTGTGTTTGTGTCATTGGATGATCAATTAGGTCATTTTCGTCCTCCCTAGGCTTATTCTTGTCCAATTAGGGTTTTTAACCAATCTTGTGCATCCAATAAGTTCATTTGTGTCATTGGATGATCAATTAGGTCATTTTCGTCCTCCCTAGGCATATTCTTGTCCAACTAGGGTTTTTAACCAATCTTGTGCATCCAATAGGTGTGTTTGTGTCATTGGATGATCAATTAGGTCATTTTCGTCCTCCCTAGGCTAATTCTTGTCCAATTAGGGTTTTTAACCAATCTTGTGCATCCAATAACTTTGTTTGTGTCATTGAATTAATATTTAGGTCATTTTCCTCCTCCCTAGGCTTATTCTTGTCCAATTAAGGTTTTTAACCAATCTTGAGCATCCAATAAGTTGAGTTGTGTCATTGGATTAACATTTAGGTCATTTTCGTCCTCCCTAGGCTTATTCTTGTCCAATTAGGGTTTTTAACCAATCTTGTGCATCCAATAAGTTTGTTTGTGTCATTGAATGATCAATTAGGTCATTTACATCCTCCCTAGGAATATTCTGGCATATTCTTGTCCAATTAGGGTTTTTAACCAATCTTGTGCATCCAATAGGTGTGTTTGTGTCATTGGATGATCAATTAGGTCATTTTCGTCCTCCCTAGGCTTATTCTTGTCCAATTAGGGTTTTTAACCAATCTTGTGCATCCAATAAGTTGAGTTGTGTCATTGGATTAACATTTAGGTCATTTTCGTTCTCCCTAGGCTTATTCTTGTCCAATTAGGGTTTTTAACCAATCTTGTGCATCCAATAAGTTCATTTGTGTTATTGGATTAACATTTAGGTCATATTCGTCCTCCCTAGGCATATTCTAGTCCAATTAGGCTTTTTAACCAATCTTGTGCATCCAATAGGTGTGTTTGTGTCATTGGATGATCAATTAGGTCATTTTCGTCCTCCTTAGGCTTATTCCTATCCAATTAGGGTTTTTAACCAATCTTGTGCATCCAATAAGTTTGTTTGTGTCATTGAATTAATATTTAGGTCATTTTCGTCCTCCCTAGGCATATTCTTGTCCAATTAGGGTTTTTAACCAATCTTGTGCATCCAATAGGTGTGTTTGTGTCATTGGATGATCAATTAGGTCATTTTCGTCCTCCCTAGGCATATTCTTGTCCAATTAGGGTTTTTAACCAATCTTGTGCATCCAATAAGTTCATTTGTGTCATTGGATTAACATTTAGGTCATTTTCGTCCTCCCTAGGCATATTCTTGTCCAATTAGAGTTTTAGACCAATCTTGGGCATCCAATAGGTGTGTTTGTGTGTTTGGATGATCGATTAGGTTATTTTTGTCCTCCCTAGGCTTATTCTTGTCCAATTAGGGTTTTTAACCAATCTTGTGCATCCGATAAGTTTGTTTGTGTCATTGAATTAATATTTAGGTCATTTTCGTCCTCCCTAGGCATATTCTTGTCCAATTAGGGTTTTTAACCAATCTTGTGCATCCAATAGGTGTGTTTGTGTCATTGGATGATCAATTAGGTCATTTTCGTCCTCCCTAGGCATATTCTTGTCCAATTAGGGTTTTTAACCAATCTTGTGCATCCAATAAGTTCATTTGTGTCATTGGATGATTAATTAGGTCATTTTCGTCCTCCTAGGCATGTTCTTGTCAAATTTGGGTTTTTAACCAATCTTGTGCATGCAATAAGTTGAGTTGTGTCATTGGATTAACATTTAGGTCATTTTCGTCCTCCCTAGGCATATTCTGGTCCAATTAGGGTTTTTAACCAATCTTGTGCATCCAATAGGTGTGTTTGTGTCATTGGATGATCAATTAGGTCATTTTCGTCCTCCCTAGGCATATTCTAGTCCAATTAGGGTTTTTAACGAATCTTGTGCATCCAATTGGTGTGTTTTTGTCATTGGATGATCAATTAGGTCATTTTCGTCCTCCCTAGGCTTATTCTTGTCCAATTAGGGTTTTTAACCAATCTTGTGTATCCAATAGGTGTGTTTGTGTCATTGGCTGATCAATTAGGTTATTTTCGTCCTCCCTAGGCTTATTCTTGTCCAATTAGGGTTTTTAACCAATCTTGTGCATCCAATAAGTTGAGTTGTGTCATTGGATTAACATTTAGGTCATTTTCGTCCTCCCTAGGCGTATTCTTGTCCAATTAGGGTTTTTAACCAATCTTGTGCATCCAATAAGTTGAGTTGTGTCATTGGATTAACATTTAGGTCATTTTCGTCCTCCCTAGGCATATTCTTGTCCAATTAGGGTTTTTAACCAATCTTGTCCATCCAATAGGTGTGTTTGTGTCATTGGATGATCAATTAGGTCATTTTCGTCCTCCCTAGGCATATTCTTGTCCAACTAGGGTTTTTAACCAATCTTGTGCATCCAATAGGTGTGTTTGTGTCATTGGATGATCAATTAGGTCATTTTCGTCCTTTCTAGACTTATTCTTGTCCAATTAGGGTTTTTAACCAATCTTGTGCATCCAATAGGTGTGTTTGTGTCATTGGATGATCAACTAGGTCATTTTCGTCCTCCCTAGGCTTATTCTTGTCCAATTAGGGTTTTTAACCAATCTTGTGCATCCAATAACTTTGTTTGTGTCATTGATTAATATTTAGGTCATTTTCGTCCTCCCTAGGCATATTCTTGTCCAATTAGGGTTTTTAACCAATCTTGTGCATCCAATAGGTGTGTTTGTGTCATTGGATGATCAATTAGGTGATTTTCGTCCTCCCAAGGCTTATTCTTGTCCAATTAGGTTCTTTAACCAATCTTGTGCATCCAATAAGTTCATTTGTGTCATTGGATTAACATTTAGGTCATTTTCGTCCTCCCTAGGCATATTCTTGTCCAATTAGGGTTTTTAACCAATCTTGTGCATCCAATAGGTGTGTTTGTGTCATTGGATGATCAATTAGGTCATTTTCGTCCTCCCTAGGCTTATTCTTGTCCAATTAGGGTTTTTAACCAATCTTGTGCATCCAATAAGTTGAGTTGTGTCATTGGATTAACATTTAGGTCATTTTCATTCTCCCTAGGCTTATTCTTGTCCAATTAGGTTTTTTAACCAATCTTGTGCATCCAATAAGTTCATTTGTGTCATTGGATTAACATTTAGGTCATTTTCGTCCTCCCTAGGCTTATTCTTGTCCAATTAGGGTTTTTAACCAACCTTGTGCATCCAATAAGTTTGTTTGTGTCATTGAATTAATATTTAAGTCATTTTCGTCCTCCCTAGGCATATTCTTGTCCAATTAGGGTTTTTAACCAATCTTGTGCATCCAATAGGTGTGTTTGTGTCATTGGATGATCAATTAGGTCATTTTCGTCCTCCCTAGGCTTATTCTTGTCCAATTATGGTTTTTAACCAATCTTGTGCATCCAATAGGTGTGTTTGTGTCATTGGATGATCAATTACGTTATTTTCGTCCTCCCTAGGCTTATTCTTGTCCAATTAGGGTTTTTAACCAATCTTGTGCATCCAATAAGTTGAGTTGTGTCATTGGATTAACATTTAGGTCATTTTCATTCTCCCTAGGCTTACTCTTGTCCAATTAGGTTTTTTAACCAATCTTGTGCATCCAATAAGTTCATTTGTGTCATTGGATTAGCATTTAGGTCATTTTCGTCCTCCCTAGTCTTATTCTTGTCCAATTAGGGTTTTTAACCAATCTTGTGCATCCAATAAGTTCATTTGTGTCATTGGATTAACATTTAGGTCATTTTCGTCCTCCCTAGGCTTATTCTTGTCCAATTAGGGTTTTTAACCAACCTTGTGCATCCAATAAGTTTGTTTGTGTCATTGAATTAATATTTAGGTCATTTTCGTCCTCCCTAGGCATATTCTTGTCCAATTAGGGTTTTTAACCAATCTTGTGCATCCAATAGGTGTGTTTGTGTCATTGGATGATCAATTAGGTCATTTTATACTCCCTAGGCTTATTCTTGTCCAATTAGGGTTTTTAACCAATCTTGTGCATCCGATAAGTTTGTTTGTGTCATTGAATTAATATTTAGGTCATTTTCGTCCTCCCTAGGCATATTCTTGTCCAATTAGGGTTTTTAACCAATCTTGTGCATCAAATAGGTGTGTTTGTGTCATTGGATGATCAATTAGGTCATTTACGTCCTCCCTAGGCTTATTCCTGTCCAATTAGGGTTTTTAACCAATCTTGTGCATCCAATAACTTTGTTTGTGTCATTAAATTAATATTTAGGTCATTTTTGTCCTCCCTAGACATATTCTTGTCCAATTAGGGTTTTTAACCAATCTTGTGCATCCAATAGGTGTGTTTGTGTCATTGGATGATCAATTAGGTCATTTTCGTCCTCCCTAGGCTTATTCTTGTCCAATTAGGGTTTTTAACCAATCTTGTGCATCCAATAAGTTTGTTTGTGTCATTGAATTAATATTTAGGTCATTTTCGTCCTTCCTAGTCTTATTCTTGTCCAATTATGGTTTTTAACCAATCTTGTGCATCCAATAGGTGTGTTTGTGTCATTGGATGATCAATTAGGTCATTTTCGTCCTCCCTAGGCTTATTCTTGTCCAATTAGGGTTTTTAACCAACCTTGTGCATCCAATAAGTTTGTTTGTGTCATTGAATTAATATTTAGGTCATGTTCGTCCACCCTTATGCATATTCTTGTCCAATTAGGGTTTTTAACCAATCTTGTGCATCCAATAACTTTGTTTGTGTCATTGAATTAATATTTAGGTCATTTTCGTCCTCGCTTGGCTTATTCTTGTCCAATTAGGGTTTTTAACCAATCTTGTGCATCCAATAAGTTCATTTGTGTCATTGGATGATCAATTAGGTCATTTTCGTCCTCCCTAGGCATATTCTTGTCAACCTAGGGTTTTTAACCAATCTTGTGCATCCAATAGGTGTGTTTGTGTCATTGGATGATCAATTAGGTCATTTTCGTCCTCCCTAGGCTTATTCTTGTCCAACTATGGTTTTTAACCAATCTTGTGCATCCAATAGGTGTGTTTGTGTCATTGGATGATCAATTAGGTGATTTTCGTCCTCCCTAGGCATGTTCTTGTCCAACTAGGGTTTTTAACCAATCTTGTGCATCCAATAGGTGTGTTTGTGTCATTGGATGATCAATTAGGTCATTTTCATCCTCCCTAGGCTTATTCTTGTCCTATTAGGGTTTTTAACCAATCTTGTGCATCCAATAAGTTTGTTTGTGTCATTGAATTAATATTTAGGTCATTTTCGTCCTCCCTAGGCATATTCTTGTCCAATTAGGGTTTTTAACCAATCTTGTGCATCCAATAGGTGTGTTTGTGTCATTGGATGATCAATTAGGTCATTTTCGTCCTCCCTAGGCTTATTCTTGTCCAATTAGGGTTTTTAACCAATCTTGTGCATCCAATAAGTTCATTTGTGTCATTGGATGATCAATTAGGTCATTTTCGTCCTCCCTAGGCTTATTCTTGTCCAATTAGGGTTTTTAACCAATCTTGTGCATCCAATAAGTTCATTTGTGTCATCGGATGATCAATTAGGTCATTTTCGTCCTCCCTAGGCTTATTCTTGTCCAACTAGGGTTTTTAACCAAGCTTGTGCCTCCAATAGGTGTGTTTGTGTCAGTGGATGATCAATTAGGTCATTTTCGTCCTCCCTAGGCTTATTCTTGTCCAATTTGGGTTTTTAACCAATCTTGTGTGTCCAATAAGTTCATTTGTGTTATTGGATTAACATTTAGGTCACATTCGTCCTCCCTAGGCATATTCTTGTCCAATTAGGGTTTTTAACCAATCTTGTGCATCCAATAGGTGTGTTTGTGTCATTGGATGATCAATTAGGTCATTTTCGTCCTCCCTAGGCATATTCTTGTCCAGTTAGGGTTTTTAACCAATCTTGTGCATCCAATAGGTGTGTTTGTGTCATTGGATGATCAATTAGGTCATTTTCTTCCTCCCTAGGCTTATTCTTGTCCAATTAGGGTTTTTAACCTATCTTGTGCATCAAATAAGTTCATTAGTGTCATTGGATGATCAATTAGGTCATTTTCGTCCTCCCTAGGCATGTTCTTGTCCCACTTGGGTTTTTAACCAATCTTGTGCATCCAATAGGTGTGTTTGTCTCATTGGATGATCAATTTGGTCATTTTCGTCCTCCCAAGGCTTATTCTTGTCCAATTAGGGTTTTTAACCAATCTTGTGCATCGAATAAGTTTGTTTGTGTCATTGAATTAATATTTAGGTCATTTTCGTCCTCCCTAGGCATATTCTTGTCCAATTAGGGTTTTTAACCAATCTTGTGCATCCAATAGGTGTGTTTGTGTCATTGGATGATCAATTAGGTCATTTTCGTCCTCCCTAGGCTTATTCTTGTCCAATTAGGGTTTTTAACCAATCTTGTGCTTCCAATAGGTGTATTTGTGTCATTGGATGATCAATTAGGTCATTCTCGTCCTCCCTAGGCTTATTAATGTCCAATTAGGGTTTTTAACCAATTTTGTGCATCCAATGAGTTTGTTTGTGTCACTGAATTAATATTTAGATCATTTTCGTCCTCCCTAGGCATATTCTTGTCCAATTAGGGTTCTTAACCAATCTTGTGCATCCAATAGGTGTGTTTGTTTCACTGGATGATCAATTAGGTCATTTTCGTCCTCCCTAGGCATATTCTTGTCCAATTAGGGTTTTTAACCAATCTTGTGCATCCAATAGGTGTGTTTGTGTCATTGGATGATCAATTAGGTCATTTTCGTCCTCCCTAGGCTTATTCTTGTCCAATTAGGGTTTTTAACCAATCTTGTGCTTCCAATAGGTGTATTTGTGTCATTGGATGATCAATTAGGTCATTCTCGTCCTCCCTAGGCTTATTAATGTCCAATTAGGGTTTTTAACCAATCTTGTGCATCCAATGAGTTTGTTTGTGTCACTGAATTAATATTTAGATCATTTTCGTCCTCCCTAGGCATATTCTTGTCCAATTAGGGTTTCTAACCAATCTTGTGCGTCCAATAGGTGTGTTTGTGTCATTGGATGATCAATTAGGTCATTTTCGTCCTCCCTAGGCATATTCTTGTCCAATTAGGGTTTTTAACCAATCTTGTGCATCCAATAGGTGTGTTTGTGTCATTGGATGATCAATTAGGTCATTTTCGTCCTCCCTAGGCTTATTCTTGTCCAATTAGGGTTTTTAACCAATCTTGTGCATCCAATAAGTTCATTTGTGTCATTGGATTAACATTTAGATCATTTTCGTCCTGCCTAGGCATATTCTTGTCCAATTAGGGTTTTTAACCAATCTTGTGCATCCAATAGGTGTGTTTGTGTCATTGGATGATCAATTAGGTTATTTTCGTCCTCCCTAGGCTTATTCTTGTCCAATTAGGGTTTTTAACCAATCTTGTGCATCCAATAGGTGTGTTTGTGTCATTGGATGACCAATTAGGTCATTTTCGTCCTCCCTAGGCATATTCTTGTCCAATTAGGGTTTTTAACCAATCTTGTGCATCCAATAGGTGTGTTTGTGTCATTGGATGATCAATTAGGTCATTTTCGTCCTCCCTAGGCTTATTCTTGTCCAATTAGGGTTTTTAACAAATCTTGTGCATCCAATAAGTTCATTTGTGTCATTGGTTGATCAATTAGGTCATTTTCGTCCTCCCTAGGCATATTCTTGTCCAACTAGGGTTTTTAACCAATCTTGTGCATCCAATAGGTGTGTTTGTGTCATTGGATGATCAATTAGGTCATTTTCGTCCTCCCTAGGCTTATTCTTGTCCAATTAGGGTTTTTAACCAATCTTGTGCATCCAATAGGTGTGTTTGTGTCATTGGATGATCAATTAGGTCATTTTCGTCCTCCCTAGGCATATTCTTGTCCAATTAGGGTTTTTAACCAATCTTGTGCATCCAATAGGCGTGTTTGTGTCATTGGATGATCAATTAGGTAATTTTCGTCCTCCATAGGCTTATTCTTGTCCAATTAGGGTTTTTAACCAATCTTGTGCATCCAATAGGTGTGTTTGTGGCAATGGATGATCAATTTGGTCATTTTCGTCCTCCATAGGCTTATTCTTGTCCAATTAGGGTTTTTAACCAATCTTGTGCATCCAATAGGTGTGTTTGTGTCATTGGATGATCAATTAGGTCATTTTCGTCCTCCCTAGGCTTATTCTTGTCCAATTAGGGTTTTTAACTAATCTTGTTCATCCAATAAGTTCATTTGTGTCATTGGATGATCATTAGGTCATTTTCGTCCTCCCTAGGCATATTCTTGTCCAACTAGGATTTTTAACCAATCTTGGGCATCCAATAGGTGTGTTTGTGTCATTGGATGATCAATTAGGTCATTTTCGTCCTCCCTAGGCATATTCTTGTCCAACTAGGGTTTTTAACCAATCTTGTGCATCCAATAGGTGTGTTTGTGTCATTGGATGATCAATTAGGTCATTTTCGTCCTCCCTAGGCTTATTCTTGTCCAATTAGGGTTTTTAACCAATCTTGTGCATCCAATAAGTTTGTTTGTGTCATTGGATTAATATTTAGGTCATTTTCGTCCTCCCTAGGCATATTCTTGTCCAACTAGGGTTTTTAACCAATCTTGTGCATCCAATAGGTGTGTTTGTGTCATTGGATGATCAATTAGGTCATTTTCGTCCTCCCTAGGCTTATTCTTGTCCAATTAGGGTTTTTAACCAATCTTGTGCATCCAATAAGTTCATTTGTGTCATTGGATTAACATTTTGGTCATTTTCGTCCTCCCTTGGCATATTCTTGTCCAATTAGGGTTTTTAACCAATCTTGTGCATTCAATAGGTGTGTTTGTGTCATTGGATGATCAATTAGGTCATTTTCGTCCTCCCTAGGCTTATTCTTGTCCAATTAGGGGTTTTAACCAATCTTGTGAATCCAATAAGTTCATTTGTGTTATTGGATGATCAATTAGGTCATTTTCGTCCTCCCTAGGCATATTCTTGTCCAACTAGGGTTTTTAACCAATCTTGTGCATCCAATAGGTGTGTTTGTGTCATTGGATGATCAATTAGGTCATTTTCGTCCTCCCTAGGCTTATTCTTGTCCAATTAGGGTTTTTAACCAATCTTGTGCATCCAATAAGTTGAGTTGTGTCATTGGATTAATATTTAGCTCATTTTCGTTCTCCCTACGCTTATTTTTGTCCAATTAGGGTTTTTAACCAATCTTGTGCATCCAATAGGTGTGTTTGTGTCATTGGATGATCAATTAGGTCATTTTCGTCCTCCCTAGGCATATTCTTGTCCAATTAGGGTTTTTAACCAATCTTGTGCATCCAATAGGTGTGTTTGTGTCATTGGATGATCAATTAGGTCATTTTCGTCCTCCCTAGGCATATTCTTGTCCAATTAGGGTTTTTAACCAATCTTGTGCATCCAATAGGTTGAGTTGTGTCATTGGATTAACATTTAGGTCATTTTCGTCCTCCCTAGGCATATTCTTGTCCAATTAGGGTTTTTAACCAATCTTGTGCATCCAATAGGTGTGTTTGTGTCATTGGATGATCAATTAGGTCATTTTCGTCCTCCCTAGGCTTATTCTTGTCCAATTAGGGTTTTTAACCAATCTTGTGCATCCAATAACTTTGTTTGTGTCTTTGAATTAATATTTAGGTCATTTTCGTCCTCCATAGGCATATTCTTGTCCAATTAGGGTTTTTAACCAATCTTGTGCATCCAATAGGTGTGCTTGTGTCATTGGATGATCAATTAGGTCATTTTCGTCCTCCCAAGGCTTATTCTTGTCCAATTAGGGTTTTTAACCAATCTTGTGCATCCAATAAGTTCATTTGTGTCATTGGATTAACATTTAGGTCATTTTCGTCCTCCCTAGGCATATTCTTGTCCAATTAGGGTTTTTAACCAATCTTGTGCATCCAATAGGTGTGTTTGTGTCATTGGATGATCAATTAGGTTATTTTCGTCCTCCCTAGGCTTATTCTTGTCCAATTAGGGTTTTTAACCAATCTTGTGCATCCGATAAGTTTGTTTGTGTAATTGAATTAATATTTAGGTCATTTTCGTCCTCCCTAGGCATATTCTTGTCCAATTATGGTTTTTAACCAATCTTGTGCATCCAATAAGCGGGTTTGTGTCATTGGATGATCAATTAGGTCATTTACGTCCTCCCTAGGCTTATTCTTGTCCAATTAGGGTTTTTAACCAATCTTGTGCATCCAATAACTTTGTTTGTGTCATTGAATTAATATTTAGGTCATTTTCGTCCTCCCTAGGTATATTCTTGTCCAATTAGGGTTTTTAACCAATCTTGTGCATCCAATAGGTGTGTGTGTGGCATTGGATGATCAATTAGGTCATTTTCGTCCTCCCTAGGCTTAATCTTGTCCAATTAGAGTTTTTAACCAATCTTGTGCATCCAATAAGTTCATTTGTGTCATTGGATTTACATTTAGGTCATTTTCGTCCTCCCTAGGCATATTCTTGTCCAATTAGGGTTTTTAACCAATCTTGTGCATCCAATAGGTGTGTTTGTGTCATTGGATGATCAATTAAGTCATTTTCGTCCTCCCTAGGCTTATTATTGTCCAATTAGGGTTTTAAACCAATCTTGTGCATCCAATAAGTTGAGTTGTGTCATTGGATCAACATTTATGTCATTTTCGTCCTCCCTAGGCTTATTCTTGTCCAATTAGGGTTTTTAACCAATCTTGTGCGTCCAATACGTTCATTTGTGTCATTGGATTAACATTTAGGTCATTTTCGTCCTCCCTAGGCATATTCTGGTCCAATTAGAGTTTTAGACCAATCTTGTGCATCCAATAGGTGTGTTTGTGTCATTGGATGATCAATTAGGATATTTTAGTCCTCCCTAGGCTTATTCTTGTCCAATTAGGGTTTTTAACTAATCTTGTGCATCCAATAAGTTCATTTGTGTCATTGGATGATCAATTAGGTCATTTTCGTCCTCCCTAGGCATATTCTTGTCCAATTAGGGTTTTTAACCAATCTTGTGCATCCAATAGGTGTGTTTGTGTCATTGGATGATCAATTAGGTCATTTTCGTCCTCCCTAGGCTTATTCTTATCCAATTAGGGTTTTTAACCGATCTTGTGCATCCAATAGGTGTGTTTGTGTCGTTGGATGATCAATTAGGTCATTTTCGTCCTCCCTATGCATATTCTTGTCCAATTAGGGTTTTTAACCAATCTTGTGCATCCAATAAGTTCATTTGTGTTATTGGATTAACATTTAGGTCATATTTGTCCTCCCTAGGCATATTCTTGTCCAATTAGGGTTTTTAACCAATCTTGTGCATCCAATAGGTGTGTTTGTGTCATTGGATGATCAATTAGGTCATTTTCGTCCTCCCTATGCATATTCTTGTCCAGTTAGGGTTTTTAACCAATCTTGTGCATCCAATAGGTGTGTTTGTGTCATTGGATGATTAGTTAGGTCATTTTCGTCCTTCCTAGGCTTATTCTTGTCCAATTAGGGTTTTTAACCAATCTTGTGCATCCAATAAGTTCATTAGTGTCATTGGATGATCAATTAGGTATTTTTCGTCCTTCTTAGGCATATTCTTGTCCAACTAGGGTTTTTAACCAATCTTGTGAATCCAATAGGTGTGTTTGTGTCATTGGATGATCAATTAGGACATTTTCGTCCTCCCTAGGCTTATTCTTGTCCAATTAGGGTTTTTAACCAATCTTGTGCATCCAATAGGTGTGTTTGTGTCATTGGATGATCAATTAGGTCATTTTCGTCCTCCCTAGGCTTATTCTTGTCCAATTATGGTTTTTAACCAATCTTGTGCATCCAATAGGTGTGTTTGTGTCATTGGATGATCAATTAGGTCATTTTCGTCCTCCCTAGGCTTATTCTTGTCCAATTAGAGTTTTTAACCAATCTTGTGCATCCAATAAGTTCATTTGTGTTGTTGGATTA
>JBBPBR010001148.1:34134-102512 GCA_037974775.1 Cicer pinnatifidum | reverse complement strand
TTAGGTCATTTTCGTCCTCCCTAGGCATATTCTTGTCCAATTAGGGTTTTTAACCAATCTTGTTCATCCAATAAGTTGAGTTGTGTCATTGGATTAACATTTAGGTCATTTTCGTCCTCCCTAGGCATATTCTTGTCCAATTAGGGTTTTTAACCAATCTTGTGCATCCAATAGGTGTGTTTGTGTCATTGGATGATCAATTAGGCCATTTTCGACCTCCCTAGGCTTATTCTTGTCCAATTAGGGTTTTTAACCAATCTTGTGCATCCAATAACTTTGTTTGTGTCATTGAATTAATATTTAGGTCATTTTCGTCCTCCCTAGGCATATTCTTGTCCAATTAGGGTTTTTAACCAATCTTGTGTATCCAATAAGTTTGTTTATTCATTGAATTAATATTTAGGTCATTTTCATCCTCCCTAGGCATATTCTTGTCCAATTAGGGTTTTTAACCAATCATTGTGCATCCAATAGGTGTGTTTGTGTCATTGGATGATCAATTAGGTCATTTTCGCCCTCCCTAGGCTTATTCTTGTCCAATTAGGGTTTTTAACCAATCTTGTGCTTCCAATAAGTTCATTTGTTTCATTGGATTAACATTTAGGTCATTTTCGTCCTCCTTATGCATATTCTTGTCCAATTAGGGTTTTTAACCAATCTTGTGCTTCCAATAGGTGTGTTTGTGTCATTGGATGATCAATTAGGTCATTTTCGTCCTCCCTAGGCTTATTCTTGTCCAATTAGGGTTTTTAACCAATCTTGTGCATCCAATAACTTTGTTTGTGTCATTGAATTAATATTTAGGTCATTTTCGTCCTCCCTAGGCATATTCTTGTCCAATTAGGGTTTTAACCAATCTTGTGCATCCAATAACTTTGTTTGTGTCATTGAATTAATATTTAGGTCATTTTCGTCCTCCCTAGGCATATTCTTGTCCAATTAGGATTTTTAACCAATCATTGTGCATCCAATAGGTGTGTTTGTGTCATTGGATGATCAATTAGGTCATTTTCGCCCTCCCTAGGCTTATTCTTGTCCAATTAGGGTTTTTAACCAATCTTGTGCATCCAATAAGTTCATTTGTGTCATTGGATTAACATTTAGGTCATTTTCGTCTTCCCTAGGCATATTCTTGTCCAATTAGGGTTTTTAACCAATCTTGTGCTTCCAATAGGTGTGTTTGTGTCATTGGATGATCAATTAGGTCATTTTCGTCCTCCCTAGGCTTATTCTTGTCCAATTAGGGTTTTTAACAAATCTTGTGCATCCAACAAATTTCTTGATGTCATTGAATTAATATTTAGGTCATTTTCTTCCTCCCTAGGCATATTCTTGTCCAATTAGGGTTTTTAACCAATCTTGTGCATCCAATAGGTGTGTTTGTGTCATTGGATGATCAATTAGGTCATTTTCGTCCTCCCTAGGCATATTCTTGTCCAATTAGGGTTTTTAACCAATCTTGTGCATCCAATAGGTGTGTTTGTTGCAATGGATGATCAATTTGTTCATTTTCGTCCTCCCTAGGCTTATTCTTGTCCAATTAGGGTTTTTAACCAATCTTGTGCATCCAATAGGTGTGTTTGTGTCATTGGATGATCAATTAGGTCATTTTCGTCTTCCCTAGGCTTATTCTTGCCCAATTAGGGTTTTTAACCAATCTTGTGCATCCAATAAGTTAAGTTGTGTCATTGGATTAGCATTTAGGTCATTTTCGTCCTCCCTAGGCTTATTCTTGTCCAATTAGGGTTTTTAACCAATCTTGTGCATCCAATAAGTTCATTTGTGTCATTGGATTAACATTTAGGTCATTTTCGTCCTCCCTAGGCATATTCTTGTCCAATTAGGGTTTTTAACCAATCTTGTTCATCCAATAAGTTGAGTTGTGTCATTGGATTAACATTTAGCTCATTTTCGTCCTCCGTAGGCATATTCTTGTCCAATTAGGGTTTTTAACCAATCTTGTGCATCCAATAGGTGTGTTTGTGTCATTGGATGATCAATTAGGTCATTTTCGACCTCCCTAGGCATATTCTTGTCCAATTAGGGTTTTGAACCAATCTTGTGCATCCAATAGGTGTGTTTGTGTCATTGGATGATCAATTAGGTCATTTTCGTCCTCCTTAGGCATATTCTTGTCCAATTAGGGTTTTTAACCAATCTTGTGCTTCTAATAGGTGTGTTTGTGTCATTGGATGATCAATTAGGTCATTTTCGTCCTTTCTATGCTTATTCTTCTCCAAATAGGGTTTTTAACCAATCTTGTGCATCCAATAAGTTCATTTGTGTCATTGGATTAACATTTAAGTCATTTTTGTCCTCCCTAGGCATATTCTTGTCCAATTAGGGTTTTTAACCAATCTTGTGCTTCTAATAGGTGTGTTTGTGTCATTGGATGATCAATTAGGTCATTTTCGTCCTCACTAGGCTTATTCTTGTCCAATTAGGGTTTTTAACCAATCTTGTGTATCCAATAAGTTTGTTTGTGTCATTGAATTAATATTTAGGTCATTTTTGTCCTCCCTAGGCATATTCTTGTCCAATTAGGGTTTTTAACCAATCATTGTGCATCCAATAGGTGTGTTTGTGTCATTGGATGATCAATTAGGTCATTTTCGCCCTCCCTAGGCATATTCTTGTCCAATTAGGGTTTTTAACCAATCTTGTGCATCCAATAATTTTGTTTGTGTCATTGAATTAATATTTAGGTCATTTTCGTCCTCCCTAGGCTTATTCTTGCCCAATTAGGGTTTTTAACCAATCTTGTGCTTCCAATAGGTGTGTTTGTGTCATTGGATGATCAATTAGGTCATTTTCGTCCTCGCTAGGCTTATTCTTGTCCAATTAGGGTTTTTAACCAATCTTGTGCATCCAATAAGTTCATTTGTGTCATTGGATGATCAATTAGGTCATTTTCGTCCTCCCTAGGCATATTCTTGTCAACCTAGGGTTTTTAACCAATCTTGTGCATCCAATAGGTGTGTTTGTGTCATTGGATGATCAATTAGGTCATTTTCGTCCTCCCTAGGCTTATTCTTGTCCAATTATGGTTTTTAACCAATATTGTGCATCCAATAGGTGTGTTTGTGTCATTGGATGATCAATTAGGTCATTTTCGTCCTCCCTAGGCTTATTCTTGTCCAATTAGAGTTTTTAACCAATCTTGTGCATCCAATAAGTTCATTTGTGTTGTTGGATTAACATTTAGGTCATATTCGTCCTCCCTAGGCATATTCTTGTCCAATTAGGGTTTTTAACCAATCTTGTGCATCAATAGGTGTGTTTGTGTCATTGGATGATCAATTAGGTCATTTTCGTCCTCCCTAGGCTTATTATTGTCCGATTAGGGTTTTTAACCAATCTTGTGCATCCGATAAGTTTGTTTGTGTCATTGAATTAATATTTAGGTCATGTTCGTCCTCCCTTATGCATATTCTTGTCCAATTAGGGTTTTTAACCAATCTTCTGCATCCAATAGGTGTGTTTGTGTCATTGGATGATCAATTAGGTCATTTTCGTCCTCCCTAGGCTTATTCTTGTCCAATTAGAGTTTTTAACCAATCTTGTGCATCCAATAACTTTGTTTGTGTCATTGAATTAATATTTAGGTCATTTTCGTCCTCCCTTGGCATATTCTTTTCCAATTAGGGTTTTTAACCAATCTTGTGCATCCAATAGGTGTGTTTGTGTCATTGGATGATCAATTAGGTCATTTTCGTCCTCCCTAGGCTTATTCTTGTCCAATTAGGGTTTTTAACCAATCTTGTGCATCCAATAAGTTCATTAGTGTCATTGGATGATCAATTAGGTCATTTTCGTCCTCCCTAGGCATGTTCTTGTCCAACTAGGGTTTTTAACCAATTTTGTGCATCCAATAGGTGTGTTTGTGTCATTGGATGATCAATTAGGTCATTTTCGTCCCCGCTAGGCTTATTCTTGTCCAATTAGGGTTTTTAACCAATCTTGTGCATCCAATAAGTTCATTAGTGTCATTGGATGATCAATTAGGTGATTTTCGTCCTCCCTAGGCATGTTCTTGTCCAACTAGGGTTTTTAACCAATCTTGTGCATCCAATAGGTGTGTTTGTGTCATTGGATGATCAATTAGGTCATTTTCGTCCTCCCTAGGCTTATTCTTGTCCAATTAGGGTTTTTAACCAATCTTGTGCATCCAATAAGTTGAGTTGTGTCATTGGATTAACATTTAGGTCATTTTTGTTCTCCCTAACCATATTCTTATCCAATTAGGGTTTTTAACCAATCTTGTGCATCCAATAGGTGTGTTTTTGTCATTGAATGATCAATTAGGTCATTTTCGTCCTCCCTAGGCTTATTCTTGTCCAATTAGGGTTTTTAACCAATCTTGTGCATCCAATAGGTGTGTTTGTGTCATTGGATGATCAATTAGGTCATTTTCGTCCTCCCTAGGCTTATTCTTGTCCAATTAGGGTTTTTAACCAATCTTGTGCATCCAATAAGTTGAGTTGTGTCATTCGATTAACATTTAGGTCATTTTCGTCCTCCGTAGGCTTATTCTTGTCCAATTAGGGTTTTTAACCAATCTTGTGCATCCAATAGGTGTGTTTGTGTCATTGGATGACCAATTAGGTCATTTTCGTCCTCCCTAGGCTTATTCTTGTCAAATTAGGGTTTTTAACCAATCTTGTGCATCCAATAGGTGTGTTTGTGTCATTGGATGATCAATTAGGTCATTTTCGTCCTCCCTAGGCTTATTCTTGTCCAATTAGGGTTTTTAACCAATCTTGTGCATCCAATAGGTGTGTTTGTGTCATTGGATGATCAATTAGGTCATTTTCGGCCTCCCGAGGCTTATTCTTGTCCAATTAGGGTTTTTAACCAATCTTGTGCATCCAATAGGTGTGTTTGTGTCATTGGATGATCAATTAGGTCATTTTCGTCCTCCCTAGGCTTATTCTTGTCCAATTAGGGTTTTTAACCATTCTTGTGCATGCAAAAAGTTCATTTGTGTCATTGGATTAACATTTAGGTCATTTTCGTCCTCCCTAGGCATATTCTTGTCCAATTAGGGTTTTTAACCAATCTTGTGCATCCAATAGGTGTGTTTGTGTCATTGGATGATCAATTAGGTTACTTTCGTCCTCCCTTGGCATATTCTTGTCCAATTAGGGTTTTTAACTAATCTTGTGCATCCAATAAGTTCATTTGTGTCATTGGATGATCAATTAGGTCATTTTCGTCCTCCCTAGGCATATTCTTGTCCAATTAGGGTTTTTAACCAATCTTGTGCATCCAATAGGTGTGTTTGTGGCAATGGATGATCAATTAGGTCATTTTCGTCCTCCCTAGGCTTATTCTTGTCCAATTAGGGTTTTTAACCAATCTTGTGCATCCAATAGGTGTGTTTGTGGCAATGGATGATCAATTTGGTCATTTTCGTCCTCCTAGGCTTATTCTTGACCAATTAGGGTTTTTAACCAATCTTGTGCATCCAATAAGTTGAGTTGTGTCATTGGATTAGCATTTAGGTCATTTTCGTCCTCCCTAGGCTTATTCTTGACCAATTAGGGTTTTTAACAAATCTTGTGCATCCAATAAGTTCATTTGTGTCATTGGATTAACATTTAGGTCATTTTCGTTCTCCCTAGGCATATTCTTGTCCAATTAGGGTTTTTAACCAATCTTGTCCATCCAATAGGTGTGTTTGTGTCATTGGATGATCAATTAGGTCATTTTCGTCCTTTCTATGCTTATTCTTGTCCAATTAGGGTTTTTAACCAATCTTGTGCATCCAATAGGTGTGTTTGTGTCATTGGATGATCAATTAGGTCATTTTCGTCCTCCCTAGGCTTATTCTTGTCCAATTAGGGTTTTTAACCAATCTTGTGCATCCAATAGGTGTGTTTGTGTCATTGGATGATCAATTAGGTCATTTTCGTCCTCCCTAGGCTTATTCTTGTCCAATTAGGGTTTTTAACCAATCTTGTGCATCCAATAGGTGTGTTTGTGTCATTGGATGATCAATTAGGTCATTTATCGTCCTCCCTAGGCTTATTCTTGTCCAATTAGGGTTTTTAACCAATCTTGTGCATCCAATAGGTTGAGTTGTGTCATTGGATTAACATTTAGGTCATTTTCGTCCTCCCTAGGCATATTCTTGTCCAATTAGGGTTTTTAACCAATCTTGTGCATCCAATAGGTGTGTTTGTGTCATTGGATGATCAATTAGGTCATTTTCGTCCTCCCTAGGCTTATTCTTGTCCAATTAGGGTTTTTAACCAATCTTGTGCATCCAATAGGTGTGTTTGTGTCATTGGATGATCAATTAGGTCATTTTCGTCCTCCCTAGGCTTATTCTTGTCCAATTAGGGTTTTTAACCATTCTTGTGCATCCAATAGGTGTGTTTGTGTCATTGGATGATCAATTAGGTCATTGTTGTCCTCCCTAGGCTTATTCTTGTCCAATTAGGGTTTTTAACCAATCTTGTGCATCCAATAGGTGTGTTTGTGTCATTGGATGATCAATTAGGTCATTTTCGTCCTCCCTAGGCTTATTCTTGTCCAATTAGGGTTTTTAACCAATCTTGTGCATCCAATAACTTTGTTTGAGTGATTGAATTAATATTTAGGTCATTTTCGTCCTCCCTAGGCATATTCTTGTCCAATTAGGGTTTTTAACCAATCTTGTGCTTCCAATAGGTGTGTTTGTGTCATTGGATGATCAATTAGGTCATTTTCGTCCTCCCTATGCTTATTCTTGTCCAATTAGGGTTTTTAACAAATCTTGTGCATCCAACAAATTTGTTGAGGTCATTGAATTAATATTTAGGTCATTTTCTTCCTCCCTAGGCATATTCTTGTCCAATTAGGGTTTTGAACCAATCTTGTGCATCCAATAGGTGTGTTTGTGTCAATGGATGATCAATTAGGTTATTTTCGTCCTCCCTAGGCATATTCTTGTCCAATTAGGGTTTTTAACCAATCTTGTGCTTCTAATAGGTGTGTTTGTGTCATTGGATGATCAATTAGGTCATTTTCGTCCTTTCTATGCTTATTCTTGTCCAATTAGGGTTTTTAACCAATCTTGTGCATCCAATAAGTTCATTTGTGTCATTGGATTAACATTTAGGTCATTTTCGTCCTCCCTAGGCATATTCTTGTCCAATTAGGGTTTTTATCCAATCTTGTGCTTCTAATAGGTGTGTTTGTGTCATTGGATGATCAATTAGGTCATTTTCGTCCTCACTAGGCTTATTCTTGTCCAATTAGGGTTTTTAACCAATCTTGTGTATCCAATAAGTTTGTTTGTGTCATTGAATTAATATTTTGGTCATTTTTGTCCTCCCTAGGCATATTCTTGTCCAATTAGGGTTTTTAACCAATCATTGTGCATCCAATAGGTGTGTTTGTGTCATTGGATGATCAATTAGGTCATTTCCGCCCTCCCTAGGCATATTCTTGTCCAATTAGGGTTTTTAACCAATCTTGTGCATCCAATAACTTTGTTTGTGTCATTGAATTAATATTTAGGTCATTTTCGTCCTCCTTAGGCATATTCTTGTCCAATTAGGGTTTTTAACCAATCATTGTGCATCCAATAGGTATGTTTGTGTCATTGGATGATCAATTAGATCATTTTCGCCCTCCCTAGGCTTATTCTTGTCCAATTAGGGTTTTTAACCATTCTTGTGCATCCAATAAGTTCATTTGTGTCATTGGATTAACATTTATGTCATTTTCGTCCTCCCTAGGCATATTCTTTTCCAATTAGGGTTTTTAACCAATCTTGTGCATCCAATAGGTGTGTTTGTGTCATTGGATGATCAATTAGGTCATTTTCGTCCTTTCTTTGCTTATTCTTGTCCAATTAGGGTTTTTAACCATTCTTGTGCATCCAATAAGTTCATTTGTGTCATTGGATTAACATTTAGGTCATTTTCGTCCTCCCTAGGCATATTCTTGTCCAATTAGGGTTTTTAACCAATCTTGTGCTTCCAATAGGTGTGTTTGTGTCATTGGATGATCAATTAGGTCATTTTCGTTCTCCCTAGGCTTATTCTTGTCCAATTAGGGTTTTTAACCAATCTTGTGCATCCAATAACTTTGTTTGTGTCATTGAATTAATATTTAGGTCATTTTCGTCCTCCCTAGACATATTCTTGTCCAATTAGGGTTTTTAACCAATCTTGTGCATCCAATAACTTTGTTTGTGTCATTTAATTAATATTTAGGTCATTTTCGTCCTCCCTATGCATATTCTTGTCCAATTTGGGTTTTTAACCAATCATTGTGCATCCAATAGGTGTGTTTGTGTCATTGGATGATCAATTAGGTCATTTTCGCCCTCCCTAGGCTTATTCTTGTCCAATTAGGGTTTTAAACCAATCTTGTGCAACCAATAAGTTCATTTGTGTCATTGGATTATCATTTAGGTCATTTTCGTCCTCCCTAGGCATATTCTTGTCCAATTAGGGTTTTTAACCAATCTTGTGCTTCCAATAGGTGTGTTTGTGTCATTGGATGATCAATTAGGTCATTTTCGTCCTCCCTAGGCTTATTCTTGTCCAATTAGGGTTTTTAACAAATCTTGTGCATCCAACAAATTTGTTTATGTCATTGAATTAATATTTAGGTCATTTTCGTCCTCCCTAGGCATATTCTTGTCCAATTAGGGTTTTTAACCAATCTTGTGCATCCAATAGGTGTGTTTGTGTCGTTGGATGATCAATTAGGTCATTTTCGTCCTCCCTAGGCATATTCTTGTCCAATTAGGGTTTTTAACCAATCTTGTGCATCCAATAGGTGTGTTTGTGGCAATGGATGATCAATTTGTTCATTTTCGTCCTCCCTAGGCTTATTCTTGTCCAATTAGAGTTTTTAACCAATCATTGTGCATCCAATAGGTGTGTTTGTGTCATTGGATGATCAATTAGGTCATTTTCGCCCTCCCTAGGCTTTTTCATGTCCAATTAGGGTTTTAAACCAATCTTGTGCATCCAATAAGTTCATTTATGTCATTGGATTAACATTTAGGTCATTTTCGTCCTCCCTAGGCATATTCTTTTCCAATTAGGGTTTTTAACCAATCTTGTGCATCCAATAGGTGTGTTTGTGTCATTGGATGATCAATTAGGTCATTTTCGTCCTTTCTTTGCTTATTCTTGTCCAATTAGGGTTTTTAACCATTCTTGTGCATCCAATAAGTTCATTTGTGTCATTGGATTAACATTTAGGTCATTTTCGTCCTCCCTAGGCATATTCTTGTCCAATTAGGGTTTTTAACCAATCTTGTGCTTCCAATAGGTGTGTTTGTGTCATTGGATGATCAATTAGGTCATTTTCGTTCTCCCTAGGCTTATTCTTGTCCAATTAGGGTTTTTAACGAATCTTGTGCATCCTATAAGTTCATTTGTGTCATTGGATTAACATTTAGGTCATTTTCGTCCTCCCTAGGCATATTCTTGTCCAGTTAGGGTTTTTAACCAATCTTGTGCATCCAATAGGTGTGTTTGTGTCATTGGATGATCAATTAGGTCATTTTCGTTCTCCCTAGGCTTATTCTTCTCCAATTAGGGTTTTTAACCA
Source organism: Cicer pinnatifidum (assembly GCA_037974775.1). Taxonomy (NCBI): domain Eukaryota; kingdom Viridiplantae; phylum Streptophyta; class Magnoliopsida; order Fabales; family Fabaceae; genus Cicer; species Cicer pinnatifidum. The sequence goes on along the minus strand of JBBPBR010001148.1, from coordinate 92,951 downwards.
ATCTTGTGCTTCCAATAGGTGTGTTTGTGTCATTGGATGATCAATTAGGTCATTTTCGTTCTCCCTAGGCTTATTCTTGTCCAATTAGGGTTTTTAACCAATCTTGTGCATCCAATAGGTGTGTTTGTGTCATTGGATGATCAATTAGGTCATTTTCGTCCTCCCTAGGCTTATTCTTGTCCAATTAGGGATTTTAACCAATCTTGTGCATCCAATAACTTTGTTTGCGTCATTGAATTAATATTTAGGTCATTTTCCTTCTCCCTAGGCATATTCTTGTGCAATTTGGGTTTTTAACCAATCTTGTGCATCCAATAGGTGTGTTTGTGTCATTGGATGATCAATTAGGTCATTTTCGTCCTCCCTAGGCTTATTCTTGTCCAATTAGGGTTTTTAACCAATCTTGTGCATCCAATAAGTTCATTTGTGTCATTGGATTAACATTTAGGTCATTTTCGTCCTCCCTAGGCATATTCTTGTCCAGTTAGGGTTTTTAACCAATCTTGTGCATCCAATAGGTGTGTTTGTGTCATTGGATGATCAATTAGGTCATTTTCGTCCTCCCTAGGTTTATTCTTGTCCAATTAGGGTTTTTAACCAATCTTGTGCATCCAATAGGTGTGTTTGTGTCATTGGATGATCAATTAGGTCACTTTGATCCTCCCTAGGCTTATTCTTGTCCAATAAGTGTTTTTAACCAATCTTGTGCATCCAATAAGTTCATTTGTGTCATTGGATTAACATTTAGGTCATTTTCGTCCTCCCTAGGCATATTCTTGTCCAATTAGGGTTTTTAACCAATCTTGTGCATCCAATAGGTGTGTTTGTGTCATTGGATGATCAATTAGGTCATTTTCGTCCTCCCTAGGCTTATTCTTGTCCAATTAGGGTTTTTAACCAATCTTGTGCATCCAATAACTTTGTTTGTGTCATTGAATTAATATTTAGGTAATTTTCCTCCTCCCTAGGCATATTCTTGTCCAATTAGGGTTTTTAACCAGTCTTGTGCGTCCAATAGGTGTGTTTGTGTCATAGAATGATCAATTAGGTCATTTTCGTCCTCCAAAGGCTTATTCTTGTCCAATTAGGGTTTTTAACCAATCTTGTGCATCCAATAAGTTCATTTGTGTCATTGGATTAACATTTAGGTCATTTTCGTCCTCCCTAGGCATATTCTTGTCCAATTAGGGTTTTTAACCAATCTTGTGCATCCAATAGGTGTGTTTGTGTCATTGGATGATCAATTAGGTCATTTTCGTCCTCCCTAGGCTTATTCTTGTCCAATTAGGGTTTTTAACCAATCTTGTACATCCAATAAGTTTATTTGTGTCATTGGATTAACAGTTAGGTCATTTTCGTCCTCCCTAGGCATATTCTTGTCCAATTAGGGTTTTTAACCAATCTTGTGCTTCCAATAGGTGTGTTTGTGTCATTGAATGATCAATTAGGTCATTTTCGTCCTCCCCAGGCTTATTCTTGTCCAATTAGAGTTTTTAACCAATCTTGTGTATCCAATAACTTTGTTTGTGTCATTGAATTAATATTTAGGTCATTTTCGTCCTCCCTAGGCATATTCTTGTCCAATTAGGGTTTTTAACCAATCTTGTGCATCCAATAGGTGTGTTTGTGTCATTGGATGATCAATTAGGTCATTTTCGTCCTCCCTAGGCTTATTCTTGTCCAATTAGGGTTTTTAACCAATCTTGTGCATCCAATAACTTTGTTTGTGTCGTTGAATTAATATTTAGGTCATTTTCGTCCTCATTAGGCATATTCTTGTCCAATTAGGGTTTTTAACCAATCTTGTGCATCCAATAGGTGTGTTTGTGTCATTGGATGATCAATTAGGTCATTTTCGTCCTCCCTAGGCTTATTCTTGTCCAATTAGGGTTTTTAACCAATCTTGTGCATCCAATAACTTTGTTTGTGTCATTGAATTAATATTTAGGTCATTTTCGTCCTCCCTAGGCATATTCTTGTCCAATTAGGGTTTTTAACCAATCTTGTGCATCCAATAGGTGTGTTTGTGTCATTGGATGATCAATTAGGTCATTTTCGTTCCCCCTAGGCTTATTCTTGTCCAATTAGGGTTTTTCACCAATCTTGTGCATCCAATAACTTTGTTTGTGTCATTGAATTAATATTTAGGTCATTTTCGTCCTCCCTAGGCATATTCTTGTCCAATTAGGGTTTTTAACCAATCTTGTGCATCCAATAGGTGTGTTTGTGTCATTGGATGATCAATTAGGTCATTTTCGTCCTCCCTAGGCTTATTCTTGTCCAATTAGGGTTTTTAACCAATCTTGTGCATCCAATAACTTTGTTTGTGTCATTGAATTAATATTTAGGTCATTTTCGTCCTCCCTAGGCATATTCTTGTCCAATTAGGGTTTTTAACCAATCTTGTGCATCCAATAACTTTGTTTGTGTCATTTAATTAATATTTAGGTCATTTTCGTCCTCCCTAGGCATATTCTTGTCCAATTAGGGTTTTTAACCAATCTTGTGCATCCAATAGGTGTGTTTGTGTCATTGGATGATCAATTAGGTCATTTTCGCCCTCCCTAGGCATATTCTTGTCCAATTTGGGTTTTTAACCAATCTTGTGCATCCAATAAGTTCATTTGTGTCATTGGATTAACATTTAGGTCATTTTCGTCCTCCCTAGGCATATTCTTGTCCAATTAGGGTTTTTAACCAATCTTGTGCTTCCAATAGGTGTGTTTGTGTCATTGGATGATCAATTAGGTCATTTTTGTCCTCCCTAGGCATATTCTTGTCCAATTAGGGTTTTTAACCAATCTTGTGCTTCCAATAGGTGTGTTTGTGTCATTGGATGATCAAGTAGGTCATTTTGGTCCTCCCAGGGCTTATTCTTGTCCAATTAGGGTTTTTAACCAATCTTGTGCATCCAATAGGTGTGTTTGTGTCATTGGATGATCAATTAGGTCATTTTCGTCCTCCCTAGGCTTATTCTTGTCCAATTAGGGTTTTTAACCAATCTTGTGCATCCAATAAGTTTGTTTGTGTCATTGAATTAATATTTAGGTCCTTTTCGTCCTCCCTAGGCATATTCTTGTCCAATTAGGTTTTTTAACCAATCTTGTGCTTCCAATAGGTGTGTTAGTGTCATTGGATGATCAATTAGGTCATTTTGGTCCTCCCTAGGCTTATTCTTGTCCAATTAGGGTTTTTAACCAATCTTGTGCATCCAATAGGTGTGTTTGTGTCATTGGATGATCAATTAGGTCATTTTCGTCCTCCCTAGGCTTATTCTTGTCCAATTAGGGTTTTTAACCAATCTTGTGCATCCAATAAGTTTGTTTGTGTCATTGAATTAATATTTAGGTCATTTTCGTCCTCCCTAGGCATATTCTTGTCCAATTAGGGTTTTTAACCAATCTTGTGCATCCAATAGGTGTGTTTGTGTCATTGGATGATCAATTAGGTCATTCTGGTCCTCCCTAGGCTTATTCTTGTCCAATTAGGGTTTTTAACCAATCTTGTGCATCCAATAGGTGTGTCTGTGTCATTGGATGATCAATTAGGTCATTTTCGTCCTCCCTAGGCTTATTCTTGTCCAATTAGGGTTTTTAACCAATCTTGTGCATCCAATAAGTTGACTTGTGTCATTGGATTAACATTTAGGTCATTTTCGTCCTCCCTAGGCTTATTCTCGACCAATCAGGGTTTTTAACCCATCTTGCGCATCCAATAAGTTCATTTGTGTTGAATTAATATTTAGGTCATTTTCGTCCTCCCTAGGCATATTCTTGTCAAATTAGTGTTTTTAACCAATCTTGTGCATCCAATAGGTGTGTTTGTGTCATTGGATGATCAATTAGGTCATTTTCGTCCTCCCTAGGCATATTCTTATCCAATTAGGGTTTTTAACCAATCTTGTGCATCCAATAGGTGTGTTTGTGTCATTGGATGATCAATTAGGTCATTTTCGTCCTCCCTAGGCTTATTCTTGTCCAATTAGGGTTTTTAACCAATCTTGTGCATCCAATAAGTTGAGTTGTGTCATTGGATTAACATTTAGGTCATTTTCATTCTCCCTAGGCTTATTATTGTCGAATTAGGTTTTTAACCATTCTTGTGCATCCAATAAGTTTATTTGTGTCATAGGATGATCAATCAGGTCATTTTCCTCCTCCCTAGGCTTATTCTTGTCCAATTAGGGTCTTTAACCAATCTTGTGCATCCAATAACTTTGTTTGTGTCATTGAATTAATATTTAGGTCATTTTCGTCCTCCCTAGGCATATTCTTGTCCAATTAGGGTTTTTAACCAATCTTGTGCATCCAATAGGTGTGTTTGTGTCATTGGATGATCAATTAGGTCATTTTCGTCCTCCCTAGGCTTATTCTTGTCCAATTAGGGTTTTTAACCAATCTTGTGCATCCAATAAGTTCATTTGTGTCATTGGATTAACATTTAGGTCATTTTCGTCCTCCCTAGGCATATTCTTGTCCAATTAGGGTTTTTAACCAATCTTGTGCATCCAATAGGTGTGTTTGTGTCATTTGATGATCAATTAGGTTATTTTTGTCCTCCCTAGGCTTATTCATGTCCAATTTGGGTTTTTAACTAATCTTGTGCATCCAATAAGTTCATTTGTGTCATTGGATGATCAATTAGGTCATTTTCGTCCTCCCTAGGCATATTCTTGTCCAATTAGGGTTTTTAACCAATCTTGTGCATCCAATAGGTGTGTTTGTGTCATTGGATGATCAATTAGGTCATTTTCGTCCTCCCTAGGCTTATTCTTGTCCAATTAGGGTTTTTAACCAATCTTGTGCATCCAATAAGTTTGATTGTGTCATTGAATTAATATTTAGGTCATTTTCGTCCTCCGTAGGCATATTCTTGTCCAATTAGGGTTTTTAACCAATCTTGTGCATCCAATAGGTGTGTTTGTGTCATTGGATGATCAATTAGGTCATTTTCGTCCTCCTTAGGCTTATTCTTGTCCAATTAGGGTTTTTAACCAATCTTGTACATCCAATAAGTTTGTTTGTGTCATTGGATGATCAATTAGGTCATTTTCTTCCTCCCTAGGCATATTCTTGTCCAATTAGGATTTTTAACCAATCTTGTGCATCCAATAGTTGTGTTTGTGTCATTGGATGATCAATTAGGTCATTTTCGTCCTCCCTAGGCTTATTCTTAACTAATTAGGGTTTTTAACCAATCTTGTGCATCCAATAGGTGTGTTTGTGTCATTGAATTAATATTTAGGTCATTTTCGTCCTCCCTAGGCATATTCTTGTCCAATTAGGGTTTTTAACCAATCTTGTGCATCCAATAGGTGTGTTTGTGTTATTGGATGATCAATTAGGTCATTTTCGTCCTCCCTAGGCTTATTCTTGTCCAATTAGGGTTTTTAACCAATGTTGTGCATCCAATAGGTGTGTTTGTGTCATTGGATTATCAATTAGGTCATTTTCGTCCTCCTTAGGCATATTCTTGTCCAATTAGGGTTTTTAACCAATCTTGTGCATCCAATAGCTGTGCTTGTGTCATTGGATGATAAATTAGGTCATTTTCGTCCTCCTTAGGCTTATTCTTGTCCAATTAGGGTTTTTAACCAATCTTGTGCATCCAATAAGTTTGTTTGTGTCATTGAATTAATATTTAGGTCATTTTCGTCCTCCCTAGGCATATTCTTGTCCAATTAGGGTTTTTAACCAATCTTGTGCATCCAATAGGTGTGTTTGTGTTATTGGATGATCAATTAGGTCATTTTCGTCCTCCCTAGGCATATTCTTATCCAATTAGGGTTTTTAACCAATCTTGTGCATCCAATAGGTGTGTTTGTGTCATTGGATGAATAATTAGGTCATTTTCGTCCTTTCTATGCTTATTCTTGTCAAATTAGGGTTTTTAACCAATCTTGTGCATCCAATAAGTTCATTTGTGTCATTGGATGATCAATTAGGTCATTTTCGTCCTCCCTAGGCATATTCTTGTCCAACTAGGGTTTTTAACCAATCTTGTGCTTCCAATAGGTGTGTTTGTGTCATTGGATGATCAATTAGGTCATTTTCGTCCTCCCTAGGCTTATTCTTGTCCAATTAGGGTTTTTAACAAATCTTGTGCATCCAATAAGTTCATTTGTGTCATTGGATGATCAATTAGGTCATTTTCGTCCTCCCTAGGCTTATTCTTGTCCAATTAGGGTTTTTAACCAATCAGTGCATCCAATTGGTGTGTTTGTGTCATAGGATGATCAATTAGGTCTTTTTCGTCCTCCCTAGGCTTATTCTTGTCCAATTAGGGTTTTTAACCAATCTTGTGCATCCAATAGGTGTGTTTGTGTAATTGGATGATCAATTAGGTCATTTTTGTCCTCCCTAGACTTATTCTTGTCAAATTAGGGTTTTTAACCAATCTTGTGCATCCAATAACTTTGTTTGTGTCATTGAATTAATATTTAAGTCATTTTCGTCCTCCCTAGGCATATTCTTGTCCAATTAGGGTTTTTAACCAATCTTGTGCATCCAATAGGTGTGTTTGTGTCATTGGATGATCTATTAGGTCATTTTCGTCCTCCCTAGGCTTATTCTTGTCCAATTAGGGTTTTTAACCAATCTTGTGCATCCAATAATTTCATTTGTGTCATTGGATTAACATTTAGGTCATTTTCGTCCTCCCTAAGCATATTCTTGTCCAATTAGGGTTTTTAACCAATCTTGTGCTTCCAATAGGTGTGTTTGTGTCATTGGATGATCAATTAGGTCATTTTCGTCCTCCCTAGGCTTATTCTTGTCCCATTAGGGTTTTTAACCAATCTTGTGCATCCAACAAGTTTGTTTATGTCATTGAATTAATATTTAGGTCATTTTCGTCCTCCCTAGACATATTCTTGTCCAATTAGGGTTTTGAACCAATCTTGTGCATCCAATAGGTGTGTTTGTGTCATTGGATGATCAATTAGGTCATTTTCGTCCTCCCTAGGCATATTCTTGTCCAATTAGGGTTTTTAACCAATCTTGTGCATCCAATAGGTGTGTTTGTGGCAATGGATGATCAATTTGTTCATTTTCGTCCTCCCTAGGCTTATTCTTGTCCAATTAGGGTTTTTAACCAATCATTGTGCATCCAATAGGTGTGTTTGTGTCATTGGATGATCAGTTAGGTCATTTTCGCCCTCCCTAGGCTTATTCTTGTCCAATTAGGGTTTTAAACCAATCTTGTGCATCCAATAAGTTCATTTATGTCATTGGATTAACATTTAGGTCATTTTCGTCCTCCCTAGGCATATTCTTGTCCAATTAGGGTTTTTAACCAATCTTGTGCATCCAATAGGTGTGTTTGTGTCATTGGATGATCAATTAGGTCATTTTCGTCCTTTCTTTGCTTATTCTTGTCCAATTAGGGTTTTTAACCAATCTTGTGCATCCAATAAGTTCATTTGTGTCATTGGATGATCAATTAGGTCATTTTCGTCCTCCCTAGGCATATTCTTGTCCAACTAAGGTTTTTAACCAATCTTGTGCATCCAATAGGTGTGTTTGTGTCATTGGATGATCAATTAGGTCATTTTCGTCCTCCCTATGCTTATTCTTGTCCAATTAGGGTTTTTAACCAATCTTGTGCATCCAATAAGTTCATTTATGTCATTGAATGATATTTTAGGTCATTTTCGTCCTCCCTAGGCTTATTCTTGTCCAATTAGGGTTTTTAACCAATCTTGTGCATCCAATAAGTTGAGTTGTGTCATTGGATTAACATTTAGGTCATTTTCGTCCTCCCTAGGCTTATTCTTGTCCAATTAGGGTTTTTAACCAATCTTGTGCATCCAATAAGTTCATTTGTGTCATTGGATTAACATTTAGGTCATTTTCGTCCTCCCTAGGCATATTCTTGTCCAATTAGGGTTTTTAACCAATCTTGTGCATCCAATAGGATTGTTTGTGTCATTGGATGATCAATTAGGTCATTTTCGTCCTCCCTAGGCTTATTCTTGTCCAATTAGGGTTTTTAACCAATCTTGTGCATCCAATAAGTTCATTTGTGTCATTGGATTAACATTTAGGTCATTTTCGTCCTCCCTAGGCATATTCTTGTCCAATTAGGGTTTTTAACCAATCTTGTGCTTCCAATAGGTGTGTTTGTGTCATTGGATGATCAATTAGGTCATTTGCGTCCTCCCTAGGGTTATTCTTGTCCAATTAGGGTTTTTAACCAATCTTGTGCATCCAATAAGTTTGTTAGTGTCATTGAATTAATATTTAGGTCATTTTCGTCCTCCCTAGGCATATTCTTGTCCAATTAGGGTTTTTAACCAATCTTGTGCATCCAATAGGTGTGTTTGTGTCATTGTATGATCAATTAGGTCAATTTCGTCCTCCCTAGGCATATTCTTGTCCAATTAGGGTTTTTAACCAATCTTGTGCATCCAATAGGTGTGTTTGTGGCAATGGATGATCAATTAGGTCATTTTCGTCCTCCCTAGGCTTATTATTGTCCAATTAGGGTTTTTATCCAATCTTGTGCATCCAATAGGTGTGTTTGTGTCATTGGATGATCAATTAGGTCATTTTCGTCCTCCCTAGGCTTATTCTTGTCCAATTAGGGTTTTTAACCAATCTTGTGCATCCAATAAGTTGAGTTGTGTCATTGGATTAGCATTTAGGTCATTTTGGTTCTCCCTAGGCTTATTCTTGTCCAATTAGGGTTTTTAACCAATCTTGTGCATCCAATAAGTTCATTTGTGTCATTGGATTAACATTTAGGTCATTTTCGTCCTCCCTAGGCATATTCTTGTCCAATTAGGGTTTTTAACCAATCTTGTGCTTCCAATAGGTGTGTTTGTGTCATTGGATGATCAATTAGGTCATTTTCGTCCTCCCTAGGCTTATTCTTGTCCAATAAAGGTTTTTAACCAATCTTGTGCATCCAATAACTTTGTTTGTGTTATTGCATTGATATTTAGGTCATTTTCGTCCTCCCTAGGCATATTCTTGTCCAATTAGGGTTTTTAACCAATCTTGTGCATCCAATAGGTGTGTTTGTGTCATTGGATGATCAATTAGGTCATTTTCGTCCTCCCTAGGCTTATTATTGTCCAATTAGGGTTTTTTAACCAATCTTGTGCATCCAATAAGTTCATTTGTGTCATTGGATTAACATTTAGGTCATTTTCGTCCTCCCTAGGCATATTCTTGTCCAATTAGGGTTTTTAACCAATCTTGTGCTTCCAATAGGTGTGTTTGTGTCATTGGATGATCAATTAGGTCATTTTCGTCCTCCCTAGGCTTATTCTTGTCCAATTAAGGTTTTTAACCAATCTTGTGCATCCAATAAGTTCATTTGTGTCATTGGATGATCAATTAGGTCATATTCGTCCTCCCTAGGTATATTCTTGTCCAACTAGGGTTTTTAACCAATCTTGTGCATCAAATAGATGTGTTAAGAGTGTTTGGATGATCAATTAGGTCATTTTCGTCCTCCCTAGGCTTATTCTTGTCCAATTAGGGTTTTTAACCAATTTTGTGCATCCAATAATTTTGTTTGTGTCATTGAATTAATATTTAGGTCATTTTCGTCCTCCCTAGGCATATTCTTGTCCAATTAGGGTTTTTAACCAATCTTGTGCATCCAATAGGTGTGTTTGTGTCATTGGATGATCAATTAGGTCATTTTCGTCCTCCCTAGGCTTATTCTTGTCCAATTAGGGTTTTTAACCAATCTTGTGCATCCAATAACTTTGTTTGTGTCATTGAATTAATATTTAGGTCATTTTCCTCCTCCCTAGGCATATTGTTGTCCAATTTGGGTTTTTAACCAATTTTGTGCATCCAATAGGTGTGTTTGGGTCATTGGATGATCAATTAGGTCATTTTCGTCCTCCCTAGGCTTATTCTTGTCTAATTAGGGTTTTAATCAATCTTGTGCATCCAATAAGTTCATTTGTGTCATTGGATTAACATTTATGTCTTTTTCGTCCTCCCTAGGCATATTCTTGTCCAATTAGGGTTTTTAACCAATCTTGTGCTTCCTATAGGTGTGTTTGTGTCATTGGATGATCAATTAGGTCATTTTCGTCCTCCCTAGGCTTATTCTTGTCCAATTAGGGTTTTTAACCAATCTTGTGCATCCAATAAGTTCATTTGTGTCATTGGATGATCAATTAGGTCATTTTCATCCTCCCTAGGTATATTCTTGTCCAACTAGGGTTTTTAACCAATCTTGTGCATCCAATAGATGTGTTTGTGTCTTTGGATGATCAATTAGGTCATTTTCGTCCTCCCTAGGCTTATTCTTGTCCAATTAGGGTTTTTAACCAATCTTGTGCATCCAATAAGTTTGTTTATGTCATTGAATTAATATTTAGGTCATTTTCGTCCTCCCTAGGCATATTCTTGTCCAATTAGGGTTTTTAACCAATCTTGTGCATCCAATAACTTAGTTTGTGTAATTGAATTAATATTTAGGTCATTTTCCTCCTCCATAGGCATATTCTTGTCCAATTAGGGTTTTTAACCAATTTTGTGCATCCAATAGGTGTGTTTGTGTCATTGGATGATCAATTAGGTCATTTTCGTCCTCCCTAGGCTTATTCTTGTCCAATTAGGGTTTTTAATCAATCTTGTGCATCCAATAAGTTCATTTGTGTCATTGGATTAACATTTAGGTCATTTTCGTCCTCCCTAGGCATATTCTTGTCCAATTAGGGTTTTTAACCAATCTTGTGCTTCCAATAGGTGTGTTTGTGTCATTGGATGATCAATTAGGTCATTTTTGTCCTCCCTAGGCTTATTCTTGTCCAATTAGGCTTTTTACCCAATCTTGTGCATCCAACAAGTTTGTTTATGTCATTGAATTAATATTTAGGGTTTTTAACCAATCTTGTGCAACCAATAGGTGTGTTTGTGTCATTGGATGATCAATTAGGTCATTTTCGTCCTCCCTAGGCTTATTCTTGTCCAATTAGGGTTTTTAACCGATATTGTGCATCCAATAGGTGTGTTTGTGTCATTGGATGATCAATTAGGTCATTTTCGTCCTCCCTAGGCTTATTCTTGTCCAATTAGGGTTTTTAACCAATCTTGTGCATCCAATAAGTTCATTTGTGTCATTGGATTAACATTTAGGTCATTTTCGTCCTCCCTAGGCATATTCTTGTCCAATTAGGGTTTTTAACCAATCTTGTGCTTCCAATAGGTGTGTTTGTGTCATTGGATGATCAATTAGGTCATTTTCGTCCTCCCTAGGCTTATTCTTGTCCAATTAGGGTTTTTAACCAATCGTGTGCATCCAATATGTTTGTTAGTGTCATTGAATTAATATTTAGGTCATTTTCGTCCTCCCTAGGCATATTCTTGTCCAATTAGGGTTTTTAACCAATCTTGTGCATCCAATAGGTGTGTTTGTGTCATTGGATGATCAATTAGGTCATTTTCGTCCTCCCTAGGCTTATTCTTGTCCAATTAGGGTTTTTAACCAATCTTGTGCATCCAATAAGTTTGTTTGTGTCATTGAATTAATATTTAGGTCATTTTCGTCCTCCCTAGGCATATTCTTGTCCAATTAGAGTTTTTAACCAATCTTGTGCTTCCAATAGGTGTGTTTGTGTCATTGGATGATCAATTAGGTCATTTTCGTCCTCCCTAGGCTTATTCTTGTCCAATTAGGGTTTTTAATCAATCTTGAGCATCCAATAAGTTCATTTGTGTCATTGGATTAACATTTAGGTCATTTTCGTCCTCCCTAGGCATATTCTTGTCCAATTAGGGTTTTTAACCAATCTTGTGCTTCCAATAGGTGTGTTTGTGTCATTGGATGATCAATTAGGTCATTTTCGTCCTCCCTAGGCTTATTCTTGTCGAATTAGGGTTTTTAACCAATCTTGTGCATCCAATAACTTTGATTGTGTCATTGAATTAATATTTAGGTCATTATCGTCCTCCCTAGGCATATTCTTGTCCAATTAGGGTTTTTAACCAATCTTGTGCATCCAATAGGTGTGTTTGTATCATTGGATGATCAATTAGGTCATTTTCGTCCTCCCTAGGCTTATTCTTGTCCAATTAGGGTTTTTAACCAATCTTGTGCATCCAATAGGTGTGTTTGTGTCATTGGATGATTAATTTGGTTATTTTCGTCCTTCCTAGGCTTATTGTTGTCCAATTAGGGTTTTTAACCAATCTTGTGCATCCAATAAGTTCATTCGTGTCGTTGGATTAACATTTAGGTCATTTTCGTCCTCCCTAGGCATATTCTTGTCCAATTAGGGTTTTTAACCAATCTTGTGCATCCAATAGGTGTGTTTGTGTCATTGGATGATCAATTAGGTCATTTTCGTCCTCCCTAGGCTTATTCTTGTCCAATTAGGGTTTTTAACCAATCTTGTGCATCCAATAACTTTGTTTGTGTCATTGAATTAATATTTAGGTCATTTTCCTCCTCCCTGGGCATATTCTTGTCCAATTAGGGTTTTTAACCAATCTTGTGCATCCAATAGGTGTGTTTGTGTCATTGGATGATCAATTAGGTCATTTTCGTCCTCCCTAGGCTTATTCTTGTCCAATTAGGGTTTTTAACCAATCTTGTGCATCCAATAAGTTGAGTTGTGTCATTGGATTAAGATTTAGGTCATTTTCGTTCTCCCTAGGCTTATTGTTGTCCAATTAGGGTTTTTAACCAATCTTTTGCATCCAATAAGTTCATTTGTGTTATTGGATTAACATTTAGGTCATATTCGTCCTCCCTAGGCATATTCTTGTCCAATTAGGGTTTTTAACCAATCTTGTGCATCCAATAGGTGTGTTTGTGTCATTGGATGATCAATTAGGTCATTTTCGTCCTCCCTAGGCATATTCTTGTCCAATTAGGGTTTTTAACCAATCTTGTGCATCCAATAGGTGTGTTTGTGTCATTGGATGATCAATTAGGTCATTTTCGTCCTCCCTAGGCTTATCCTTGTCCAATTAGGGTTTTTAACCAATCTTGTGCATCCAATTACTTTGTTTGTGTCATTGAATTAATATTTAGGTCATTTTCGTCCTCCCTAGGCATATTCTTGTCCAATTAGGGCTTCTAACCAATCTTGTGCATCCAATAGGTGTGTTTGTGTCATTGGATGATCAATTAGGTCATTTTCGTCCTCCCTAGGCATATTCTTGTCCAATTAGGGTTTTTAACCAATCTTGTGCATCCAATAGGTGTGTTTGTGTCATTGGATGATCAAATAGGTCATATTCGTCCTCCCTAGGCTAATTCTTGTCCAATTAGGGTTTTTAACCAATCTTGTGCATCCGATAAGTTTGTTTGTGTCATTGAATTAATATTTAGGTCATTTTCGTCCTCCTTAGGCATATTCTTGTCCAATTAGGGTTTTTAACCAATCTTGTGCATTCAATTGGTGTGTTTGTATCATTGGATGATCAATTAGGTTATTGTCGTCCTCCCTAGGCTTATTCTTGTCCAATTAGGGTTTTTAACCAATCTTGTGCATCCAATAAGTTCATTTGTGTCATTGGATTAACATTTAGGTCATTTTCGTCCTCCCTAGGCATATTCTTGTCCAATTAGGGTTTTTAACCAATCTTGTGCATCCAATAGGTGTGTTTGTGTCATTGGATGATCAATTAGGTTATTTTCGTCCTCCCTAGGCTTATTCTTGTCCAATTAGGGTTTTGAACCAATCTTGTGCATCCAATAGGTGTGTTTGTGTCATTGGATGATCAATTAGGTCATTTTCGTCCTCCCTAGGCATATTCTTGTCCAATTAGGGTTTTTAACCAATCTTGTGCATCCAATAGGTGTGTTTGTGTCATTAATTGATCAATTAGGTCATTTTCGTCCTCCCTAGGCTTATTCTTGTCCAATTAGGGTTTTTAAACAATCTTGTGCATCCAATAGGTGTGTTTGTGGCAATGGATGATCAATTAGGTCATTTTCGTCCTCCCTAGGCTTATTCTTGTCCAATTAGGGTTTTTAACCAATCTTGTGCATCCAATAGGTGTGTTTGTGTCATTGGATGATCAATTAGGTTATTTTCGTCCTCCCTAGGCTTATTCTTGTCCAATTAGGGTTTTTAACTAATCTTGTGCATCCAATAAGTACATTTCTGTCATTGGATGATCAGTTAGGTCAATTTGGTCCTCCCTAGGCATATTCTTGTCCAATTAGGGTTTTTAACCAATCTTGTGCTTCGAATAAGTGTGTTTGTCTCATTGGATGATCAATTAGGTCATTTTCGTCCTCCCTAGGCTTATTCTTGTTTAATTAGGGTTTTTAACCAATCTTGTGCATCCAATAGGTGTGTTTGTGTCATTGGATGATCAATTAGGTCATTTTCGTCCTCCCTAGGCTTATTTTTGTCCAATTAGGGATTTTAACCAATCTTGTGCATCCGATAAGTTTGTTTGTGTCATTGAATTAATATTTAGGTCATTTTCATCCTCCCTAGGCATATTCTTGTCCAATTCGGGTTTTTAACCAATCTTGTGCATCCAATAGGTGTGTTTGTGTCATTGGATGATCAATTAGGTCATTTTCGTCCTCCCAAGGCTTATTCTTGTCCAATTAGGGTTTTTAACCAATCTTGTGCATCCAATAGGTGTGTTTGTGTCATTGGATGATCAATTAGGTCATTTACGTCCTCCCTAGGTATATTCTTGTCCAATTAGGGTTTTTAACCAATCTTGTGCATCCAATAGGTGTGTTTGTGTCATTGGATGATCAATTAGGTCATTTTCGTCCTCCCTAGGCTTATTCTTGTCCAATTAGGGATTTTAACTAATCTTGTGCATCCAATAAGTTCATTTGTGTCATTGGATGATCAATTAGGTCATTTTCGTCCTCCCTAGGCTTATTCTAGTCCAACTAGGGTTTTTAACCAATCTTGTGCATCCAATAGGTGTGTTTGTGTCATTGGATGATCAATTAGGTCATTTTCGTCCTCCCTAGGCATATTCTTGTCCAATTAGGGTTTTTAACCAATCTTGTGCATCCAATAGGTGTGTTTGTGTCATTGGATGATCAATTAGGTCATTTTCGTCCTCCCTAGGCATATTCTTGTCCAATTAGGGTTTTTAACCAATCTTGTGCATCCAATAGGTGTGTTTGTGTCATTGGATGATCAATAAGGTCATTTTCGTCCTCCCTAGGCTTATTCTTGTCCAATTAGGGTTTTTAACAAATCTTGTGCATCCAATAAGTTCATTTGTGTCATTGGATGATCAATTAGGTAATTTTCGTCCTCCCTAGGCTTATTCTTGTCCAATTAGGGTTTTTAACCAATCTTGTGCATCCAATAGGTGTGTTTGTGTCATTGGATGATCAATTAGGTCATTTTCATCCTACCTAGACTTATTCTTGTCAAATTAGGGTTTTTAGTCAATCTTGTGCATCCAATAACTTTGTTTGTGTCATTGAATTAATATTTAGGTCATTTTCGTCCTCCCTAGGCATATTCTTGTCCAATTAGGGTTTTTAACCAATCTTGTGCATCCAATAGGTGTGTTTGTGTCATTGGATGATCAATTAGGTCATTTTCGTCCTCCCTAGGCATATTCTTGTCCAATTAGGGTTTTTAACCAATCTTGTGCATCCAATAGGTGTGTTTGTGTCATTGGATGATCAATTAGGTCATTTTCGTCCTCCCTATGCATATTCTTGTCCAATTAGGGTTTTTAACCAATCTTGTGCATCCAATAGGTGTGTTTGAGTCATTGGATGATCAATTAGGTCATTTTCGTCCTCCCTAGGCTTATTCTTGTCAAATTAAGGTTTTTAACCAATCTTGTGCCTCCAATAAGTTGAGTTGTGTCATTGGATTAACAATTAGGTCATTTTCGTCCTCCCTAGGCTTATTCTTGTCCAATTAGGGTTTTTAACCGATCTTGTGCATCCAATAAGTTCATTTGTGTCATTGGATTAACATTTAGGTCATTTTCGTCCTCCCTAGGCATATTCTTGGCCAATTAGAGTTTTAGACCAATCTTGTGCATCCAATAGGTGTGTTTGTGTCACTGGATGATCAATTAGGTTATTTTCGTCCTCCCTAGGCTTATTCTTGTCCAATTAGGGTTTTTAACTAATCTTGTGCATCCAATAAGTTCATTTGTGTCATTGGATGATCAATTAGGTCATTTTCGTCCTCCCTAGGCATATTCTTGTCTAATTAGGGTTTTTAACCAATCTTGTGCATCCAATAGGTGTGTTTGTGTCATTGGATGATCAATTAGGTCATTTTCGTCCTCCCTAGGCTTATTCTTGTCCTATTAGGGTTTTTAACCAATCTTGTGCATCCAATAGGTGTGTTTGTGTCATTGGATGATCAATTAGGTCATTTTCGTCCTCCATATGCTTATTCTTGTCCAATTATGGTTTTTAACCAATCTTGTGCATCCAATAAGTTGAGTTGTGTCATTGGATTAACATTTAGGTCATTTTCGTCCTCCCTAGGCTTATTCTTGTCCATTGTGCTTCCAATAAGTTCATTTGTGTCATTGGATTAACATTTAGGTCATTTTCGTCCTCCCTAGGCTTATTCTTGTCCAATTAGGGTTTTTAACCAATCTTGTGCATCCAATAAGTTCATTTGTGTCATTGGATGATCAATTAGGTCATTTTCGTCCTCCCTAGGCATATTCTTGTCCAATTAGGGTTTTTAACCAATCTTGTGCATCCAATAGGTGTGTTGTGTCATTGGATGATCAATTAGGTCATTTTCGTCCTCCCTAGGCATATTCTTGTCCAATTAGGGTTTTAACCAATCTTGTGCATCCAATAAGTTTGTTTGTGTCATTGAATTAATATTTAGGTCATTTTCGTCCTCCCTAGGCATATTCTTGTCCAATTAGGGTTTTTAACCAATCTTGTGCATCCAATAGGTGTGTTTGTGTCATTGGATCATCAATTAGGTCATTTTCGTCCTCCCTAGGCATATTCTTGTCCAATTAGGGTTTTTAACCAATCTTGTGCATCCAATAAGTTCATTTGTGTCATTGGATTAACATTTAGGTCATTTTCGTCCTCCCTAGGCATATTCTTGTCCAATTAGGGTTTTTAACCAATCTTGTGCATCCAATAGGTTTGTTTATGTCATTGGATGATCAATTAGGTCATTTTCGTCCTCCCTAGGCTTATTCTTGTCCAATTAGGGTTTTTAACCAATCTTGTGCATCCAATAAGTTCATTTGTGTCATTGGATTAACATTTAGGTCATTTTCGTCCTCCCTAGGCATATTCTTGTCCAATTAGGGTTTTTAACCAATCTTGTGCATCCAATAGGTGTGTTTGTGTCATTGCATGATCAATTAGGTCACTTTGATCCTCCCTAGGCTTATTCTTGTCCAATTAGGGTTTTTAACCAATCTTGTGCATCCAATAAGTTCATTTGTGTCATTGGATTAACATTTAGGTCATTTTCGTCCTACCTAGACATATTCTTGTCCAATTAGGGTTTTTAACCAATCTTGTGCATCCAATAGGTGTGTTTGTGTCATTGGATGATCAATTAGGTCATTTTCGTCCTTTCTATGCTTATTCTTGTCCAATTAGGGTTTTTAACCAATCTTGTGCATCCAATAATTTCATTTGTGTCATTGGATGATCAATTAGGTCATTTTCGTCCTCCCTAGGCATATTCTTGTCCAATTAGGGTTTTTAACCAATCTTGTGCATCCAATAGGTGTGTTTGTGTCATTGGATGATCAATTAGGTCATTTTCGTCCTCCCTAGGCATATTCTTGTCCAATTAGGGTTTTTAACCGATCTTGTGCATCCAAAAGGTGTGTTTGTGTCATTGGATGATCAATTAGGTCATTTTCGTCCTCCATAGGCATATTCTTGTCCAATTAGGGTTTTTAACCAATCTTGTGCATCCAATAGGTGTGTTTGTGTCATTGGATGACTAATTAGGTCATTTTCGTCCTCCCTAGGCTTATTCTTGTCCAATTAGGGTTTTTAACCAATCTTGTGCATCCAATAGGTGTGTTTGTGTCATTGGATGATCAATTAGGTCATTTTCGTCCTCCCTAGGCTTATTCTTGTCCAATTAGGGTTTTTAACCAATCTTGTGCATCCGATAAGTTTGTTTGTGTCATTGAATTAATATTTAGGTCATTTTCGTCCTCGCTAGGCATATTCTTGTCCAATTAGGGTTTTTAACCAATCTTGTGCATCCAATAGGTGTGTTTGTGTCATTCGATGATCAATTAGGTCATTTTTGTACTCCCTAGGCTTATTCTTGTCCAATTAGGGTTTTTAACCAATCTTGTGCATCCAATAGGTGTGTTTGTGTCATTGGATGATCAATTAGGTCATTTTTGTCCTCCCTAGGCTTATTCTTGTCCAATTAGGGTTTTTAACCAATCTTGTGCATCCAATAGGTGTGTTTGTGTCATTGGATGATCAATTAGGTCATTTTCGTCCTCCCTAGGCATATTCTTGTCCAATTAGGGTTTTTAACCAATCTTGTGCATCCAATAGGTGTGTTTGTGTCATTGGATGATCAATTAGGTCATTTTCGTCCTCCCTAGACTTATTCTTGTCCAATTAGGGTTTTTAACAAATCTTGTGCATCCAATATGTTCATTTGTGTCATTGGATGATCAATTAGGTCATTTTCGTCCTCCCTAGGCATATTCTTGTCCAAGTAGGGTTATTAACCATTCTTGTGCTTCCAATAGGTGTGTTAGTGTCATTTGATGATCAATTAGGTCATTTTCGTCCTCACTAGGCTTATTCTTGTCCAATTAGGGTTTTTAACCAATCTTGTGCATCCAATAGGTGTGTTTGTGTCATTGGATGATCAATTAGGTCATTTTCGTCCTCCCTAGGCATATTCTTGTCCAATTAGGGTTTTTAACCAATCTTGTGCATCCAATAGGTGTGTTTGTCTCATTGGATGATCAATTAGGTTATTTTCGTCCTCCCTAGGCATATTCTTGTCCAATTAGGGTTTTTAACCAATCTTGTGCATCCAATAGGTGTGTTTGTGTCATTGGATGATCAATTAGGTCATTTTCGTCCTCCTTAGGCTTATTCTTGCCCAATTAGGGTTTTTAACCAATCTTGTGCATCCAATAAGTTGAGTTGCGCCATTGGATTAGCATTTAGGTCATTTTCGTCCTCCCTAGGCTTATTCTTGTCCAATTAGGGTTTTTAACCAATCTTGTGCATCCAATAAGTTCATTTGTGTCATTGGATTAACATTTAGGTCATTTTCGTCCTCCCTAGGCATATTCTTGTCCAATTAGGGTTTTTAACCAATCTTGTGCATCCAATAAGTTGAGTTGTGTCATTGGATTAAAATTTAGGTCATTTTCGTCCTCCCTAGGCATATTCTTGTCCAATTAGGGTTTTTAACCAATCTTGTGCATCCAATAGGTGTGTTTGTGTCATTGGATGATCAATTAGGTTATTTTTGTCCTCCCTAGGCATATTCTTGTCCAATTAGGGTTTTTAACCAATCTTGTGCATCCAATAGGTGTGTTTGTGTCATTGGATGATCAATTAGGTCATTTTCGTCCTCCCTGGGCATATTCTTGTCCAATTAGGGTTTTAAACCAATCTTGTGCATCCAATAGGTGTGTTTGTGTCATTGGATGATCAATTGGGTCATTTTCGTCCTCCCTAGGCATATTCTTGTCCAATTAGGGTTTTTAACCAATCTTGTGCATCCAATAAGTTCATTAGTGTCATTGGATGATCAATTAGGTCATT
This sequence comes from Cicer pinnatifidum, assembly GCA_037974775.1. Lineage (NCBI taxonomy): Eukaryota > Viridiplantae > Streptophyta > Magnoliopsida > Fabales > Fabaceae > Cicer > Cicer pinnatifidum. The sequence continues at coordinate 73,262 of JBBPBR010001148.1, read as the reverse complement.
TTCGTCCTCCCTAGGCATGTTCTTGTCCAACTAGGGTTTTCAACCAATCTTGTGCATCCAATAGGTGTGTTTGTGTCATTGGATGATCAATTAGGTCATTTTCGTCCTCCCTAGGCTAATTATTGTCCAATTCGGGTTTTTAACCAAAGTTGTTGCATCCAATAACTTTGTTCGTGTCATTGAATTAATATTTAGGGGATTTTCGTCCTCCCTAGGCATATTCTTGTCCAATTAGGGTTTTTAACCAATGTTGTGCGTCCAATAGGTGTGTTTGTGTCATTGGATGATCTATTAGGTCATTTTCGTCCTCCCTAGGCATATTCTTGTCCAATTAGGGTTTTTAACCAATCTTGTGCTTCCAATAGGTGTGTTTTTGTCATTGGATGATCAATTAGGTCATTTTCGTCCTCCCTAGTCTTATTCTTGTCCAATTAGGGTTTTTAACCATTCTAGTGCATCCAATAACTTTGTTTGTGTCATTGGATTAACATTTAGGTCATTTTCGTCCTCCTTAGGCATATTCTTGTCCAATTAGGGTTTTTAACCAATCTTGTGCTTCCAATAGGTGTGTTTGTGTCATTGGATGATCAATTAGGTCATTTTCGTCCTCCCTAGGCTTATTCTTGTCCAATTAGGGTTTTTGACCAATCTTGTGCATCCAATAACTTTGTTTGTGTCATTGAATTAATATTTAGGTCATTTTCGTCCTCCCTAGGCATATTCTTGTCCAATTAGGGTTTTTAACCAATCTTGTGCATCCAATAGGTGTGTTTGTGTCATTGGATGATCAATTAGGTCATTTTCGCCCTCCCTAGGCTTATTCTTGTCCAATTAGGGTTTTTAACCAATCTTTTGCATCCAATAAGTTCATTTGTGTCATTGGATTAACATTTAGGTCATTTTCGTCCTTCCTAGGCATATTCTTATCCAATTAGGGTTTTTAACCAATCTTGTGCATCCAATAGGTGTGTTTGTGTCATTGGATGATCAATTAGGTCATTTTCGTCCTCCCTAGGCTTATTCTTGTCCAATTAGGGTTTTTAACCAATCTTGTGCATCCAATAAGTTTGTTTGTGTCATTGAATTAATATTTAGGTCATTTTCGTCCTCCCAAGGTATATTCTTGTCCAATTAGGGTTTTTAACCAATCTTGTGCATCCAATAAGTTCATTTGTGTCATTGGATTAACATTTAGGTCATTTTCGTCCTCCCTAGGCATATTCTTGTCCAATTAGGGTTTTTAACCAATCTTGTGCATCCAATAGGTGTGTTTGTGTCATTGGATGATCAATTAGGTCATTTTCGTCCTCCCTAGGCATATTCTTGTCCAGTTAGGGTTTTTAACCAATCTTGTGCATCCAATAGGTGTGTTTACGTCATTGGATGATCAATTAGGTCATTTTCGTCCTCCCTAGGCTTATTCTTGTCCAATTAGGGTTTTTAAGCAATCTTGATCATCCAATAAGTTCATTTGTGTCATTGGATTAACATTTAGGTCATTTTCGTCCTCCCTAGGCATATTCTTGTCCAATTAGGGTTTTTAACCAATCTTGTGCATCCAATAGGTGTGTTTGTGTCATTGGATGATCAATTAGGTCATTTTCGTCCTCCCTAGGCTTATTCTTGTCCAATTAGGGTTTTTAACCATCTTGTGCATCCAATAGGTGTGTTTGTGTCATTGGATGATCAATTAGGTCATTCTCGTCCTCCCTAGGCTTATTCTTGTCCAATTTGGGTTTTTAACCAATCTTGTGCATCCAATAGGTGTGTTTGTGTCATTGGATGATCAATTAGGTCATTTTCGTCCTCCCTAGGCATATTCTTGTCCAATTAGGGTTTTTAACCAATCTTGTGCATCCAATAGGTGTGTTTGTGTCATTGGATGATCAATTAGGTCATTTTCGTCCTCCCTAGGATTATTCTTCTCCAATTAGGGTTTTTAACCAATCTTGTGCATCCAATAAGTTGAGTTGTGTCATTGGATTAACATTTAAGTCATTTTCGTCCTCCATAGGCTTATTCTTGTCCAATTAGGGTTTTTAACCAATCTTGTGCATCCAATAAGTTCATTTGTGTCATTGGATTAACATTTAGGTCATTTTCGTCCTCCCTAGGCATATTCTTGTCGAATTAGAGTTTTAGACCAATCTTGTGCATCCAATAGGTGTGTTTGTGTCATTGGATGATCAATTAGGTTATTTTCGTCCTCCCTAGGCTTATTCTTGTCCAATTAGGGTTTTTAACTAATCTTGTGCATCCAATAAGTTCATTTGTATCATTTGATTATCAATTATGTCATTTTCGTCCTCCCTAGGCATATTCTTGTCCAATTAGGGTTTTTAACCAATCTTGTGCATCCAATAGGTGTGTTTGTGTCATTGGATGATCAATTAGGTCATTTTCGTCCTCCCTAGGCTTATTCTTGTCCCATTAGGGTTTTTAACCAATCTTGTGCATCTAATAGGTGTGTTTGTGTCATTGGATGATCAATTAGGTCATTTTCGTCGTCCCTAGGCTTAATCTTGTCCAATTAAGGTTTTTAACCAATCTTGTGCATCCGATAAGTTTGTTTGTGTCATTGAATTAATATTTAGGTCATTTTCATCCTCCCTAGGCATACTCTTGTCCAATTAGGGTTTTTAACCAATCTTGTGCATCCAATAGGTGTGTTTGTGTCATTGGATGATCAATTAGGTCATTTTCGTCCTCCCTAGGCTTATTCTTGTCCAATTAGGGTTTTTAACCAATCTTGTGCATCCAATAAGTTGAGTTGTGTCATTGGATTAACATTTAGGTCATTTTCGTTCTCCCAAGGCTTATTCTTGTCCAATTAGGGTTTTAACCAATCTTGTACATCCAAAAGGTGTGTTTGTGTCATTGGATGATCAATTAGGTCACTTTCGTCCTCCATAGGCTTATTCTTGTCCAATTAGGGTTTTTAACCAATCTTGTGCATCCAATAAGTTGAGTTGTGTCATTGGATTAACATTTAGGTCATTTTCGTCCTCCCTAGGCATATTCTTGTCCAATTAGGGTTTTTAACCAATCTTGTGCATCCAATAGGTGTGTTTGTGTCATTGGATGATCAATTAGGTCATTTTCGTCCTCCCTAGGCTTATTCTTGTCCAATTAGGGTTTTTAACCAATCTTGTGCATCCGATAAGTTTGTTTGTGTCATTGAATTAATATTCAGGTCATTTTCGTCCTCCCTAGGCTTATTCTTGTCCAATTAGAGTTTTTAACCAATCTTGTGCATCCAATAGGTGTATCTGTGTCATTGGATGATCAATTAGGTCATTTTCGTCCTCCCTAGGCATATTCTTGTCCAATTAGGGTTTTTAACCAATCTTGTGCATCCAATAGGTGTGTTTGTGTTATTGGATGATCAATTAGGTCATTTTCGTCCTCCCTAGGCTTATTCTTGTTCAATTAGGGTTTTTAACCAATCTTGTGCATCCAACAAGTTTGTTTATGTCATTGAATTAATATTTAGGTCATTTTCGTCCTCCCTAGGCATATTCTTGTCCAATTAGGGTTTTTAACCAATCTTGTGCATCCAATAGGTGTGTTTGTGTCATTGGATGATCAATTAGGTCATTTTCGTCCTCCCTAGGCTTATTCTTGTCCAATTAGGGTTTTTAACCATCTTGTGCATCCAATAGGTGTGTTTGTGTCATTGGATGATCAATTAGGTCATTTTCGTCCTCCCTAGGCATATTCTTGTCCAATTAGGGTTTTTAACCAATCTTGTGCATCCAATAGGTGTGTTTGTGTCATTGGATGATCAATTAGGTCATTTTCGTCCTCCCTAGGCTTATTCTTGTCCAATTAGGGTTTTTAACCAATCTTGTGCATCCAATAGGTGTGTTTGTGTCATTGGATGATTAATTAGGTCGTTTTCGTCGTCCCTAGGCTTATTCTTGTCCAATTAGGGTTTTTAACCAATCTTGTGCATCCAATAGGTGTGTTTGTGTCATTGGATGATCAATTAGTTCATTTTCGTCCTACCTAGACTTATTCTTGTCAAATTAGGGTTTTTAATCAATCTTGTGCATCCAATAACTTTGTTTGTGTCATTGAATTAATATTTAGGTCATTTTCGTCCTCCCTAGGCATATTCTTGTCCAATTAGGGTTTTTAACCAATCTTGTGCATCCAATAGGTGTGTTTGTGTCATTGGATGATCAATTAGGTCATTTTCGTCCTACCTAGACTTATTCTTGTCAAATTAGGGTTTTTAATCAATCTTGTGCATCCAATAACTTTGTTTGTGTCATTGAATTAATATTTAGGTCATTTTCGTCCTCCCTAGGCATATTCTTGTCCAATTAGGGTTTTTAACCAATCTTGTGCATCCAATAGGTGTGTTTGTGTCATTGGATGATCAATTAGGTTATTTTCGTCCTTCCTAAGCTTACTCTTGTCCACTTAGGGTTTTTAACCGATGTTGTGCATCCAATAAGTTCATTTGTGTCATTGGATTAACATTAAGGTCATTTTTGTCCTCCCTAGGCATATTCTTGTCCAATTAGGGTTTTTAACCAATCTTGTGCATCCAATAGGTGTGTTTGTGTCATTGGATGATCAATTAGGTCACATTGATCCTCCCTAGGCTTATTCTTGTCCAATTAGGGTTTTTAACCAATCTTGTGCATCCAATAAGTTCATTTGTGTCATTGGATTAACATTTAGGTCATTTTCGTCCTCCCTAGGCATATTCTTGTCCAATTAGGGTTTTTAACCAATCTTGTGCATCCAATAGGTGTGTTTGTGTCATTGGATGATCAATTTAGGTCATTTTCGTCCTCCTTAGGCATATTCTTGTCCAATTAGGGTTTTTAACCAATCTTGTGCATCCAATAAGTTCATTTGTGTCATTGGATTAACATTTAGGTCATTTTCGTCCTCCCTAGGCATATTCTTGTCCAATTAGGGTTTTTAACCAATCTTGTGCATCCAATAGGTGTGTTTGTGTCATTGGATGATCAATTTAGGTCATTTTCGACCTCTCTAGGCATATTCTTACCCAATTAGGGTTTTAAACCAATCTTGTGCATCCAATAAGTTGAGTTGTGTCATTGGAATATCATTTAGGTCATTTTCGTCCTCCCTAGGCTTATTCTTGTCCAATTAGAATTTTTAACCAATCTTGTGCATCCAATAGGTGTGTTTGTGTCATTGGATGATCAATTAGGTCATTTTCGTCCTCCCTAGGCTTATTCTTGTCCAATTAGGGTTTTTAACCAATCTTGTGCATCCAATAACTTTGTTTGTGTCATTGAATTAATTTTTAGGTCATTTTCCTCCTCCCTAGGCATATTCTTGTCCAATTAGGGTTTTTAACCAATCTTGTGCATCCAATAGGTGTGTTTGTGTCATTGGATGATCAATTAGGTCATTTTCGTCCTCCCTAGGCTTATTCTTGTCCAATTAGGGTTTTTAACCAATCTTGTGCATCCAATAAGTTCATTTCTGTCATTGGATTAACATTTAGGTCATTTTCGTCCTTCCTAGTCATATTCTTGTCCAATTAGGGTTTTTAACCAATCTTGTGCTTCCAATAGGTGTGTTTGTGACATTGGATGATCAATTAGGTCATTTTCGTCCTCCCTAAGCTTATTCTAGTCCAATTAGGGTTTTTAACCAATGTTGTGCATCCAATAGGTGTGTTTGTGTCATTGGATTAACATTTAGGTCATTTTCGTCCTCCCTAGGCTTGTTCTTGTCCAATTAGGGTTTTTAACCAATCTTGTGCATCCAATAGGTGTGTTTGTGTCATTGGATGATCAATTAGGTCATTTTCGTCCTCCCTAGGCTTATTCTTGTCCAATTAGGGTTTTTAACCAATCTTGTGCATCCAATAAGGTTGTTTGTGTCATTGAATTAATATTTAGGTCATTTTCGTCCTCCCTAGGCATATTCTTGTCCAATTAGGGTTTTTAACCAATCTTGTGCATCCAATAGGTGTGTTTGTGTCATTGGATGATCAATTAGGTCATTTTCGTCCTCCCTAGGCTTATTCTTGTCCAATTAGGGTTTTTAACCAATCTTGTGCATCCAATAACTTTGTTTGTGTCATTGAATTAATATTTAGGTCATTTTCGTCCTCCCTAGGCATATTCTTGTCCAATTAGGGTTTTTAACCAATCTTGTGCATCCAATAGGTGTGTTTGTGTCATTGGATGATCAATTAGGTCATTTTCGTCCTTTCTAGGCTTATTCATGTCCCATTAGGGTTTTTAACCAATCTTGTGCATCCAATAAGTTCATTTGTGTCATTGGATTATCATTTAGGTCATTTTCGTCCTCCCTAGGCATATTCTTGTCCAATTAGGGTTTTTAACCAATCTTGTGCATCCAATAGGTGTGTTTGTGTCATTGGATGGTCAATTAAGTTATTTTCGTCCTCCCTAGGCTTATTCTTGTCCAATTAGGGTTTTTAACCAATCTTGTGCATCCAATAAGTTCATTTGTGTCATTGGATTAACATTTAGGTCATTTTCGTCCTCCCTAGGCATATTCTTGTCCAATTAGGGTTTTTAACCAATCTTGTGCATCCAATAAGTTGAGTTGTATCATTGGATTAACATTTAGGTCATTTTCGTTCTCCCTAGGCTTATTCTTGTCCAATTAGGGTTTTTAACCAATCTTGTGCATCCAATAGGTGTGTTTGTGTCATTGGATGAACAATGAGGTCATTTTCGTCCTCCCTAGGCATATTCTTGTCCAATTAGGGTTTTTAACCAATCTTGTGCATCCAATAGGTGTGTTTGTGTCATTGGATGATCAATTAGGTCATTTTCGTCCTCCCTAGGCTTATTCTTGTCCAATTAGGGTTTTTAACCAATCTTGTGCATCCAATAAGTTCATTTGTGTCATTGGATTAACATTTAGGTCATTTTGGTCCTCCCTAGGCTTATTCTTGTCCAATTAGGGTTTTTAACCAATCTTGTGCATCCAATAAGTTCATTTGTGTCATTGGATTAACATTTAGGTCATTTTCGTCCTCCCTAGGCATATTCTTGTCCAATTAGGGTTTTTAACCAATCTTGTGCATCCAATAGGTGTGTTTGTGTCATTAGATGATCAATTTAGGTCATTTTCGTCCTCCCTAGGCATATTCTTGTCCAATTAGGGTTTTTAACCAATCTTGTGCATCCAATAGGTGTGTTTATCTCATTGGATGATCAATTAGGTCACTTTGATCCTCCCTAGGCTTATTCTTGTCCAATTAGGGTTTTTAACCAATCTTGTGCATCCAATAAGTTCATTTGTGTTATTGATTTAACATTTAGGTCATTTTCGTACTCCCTAGGCATATTCTTGTCCAATTAGGGTTTTTAACCAATCTTGTGCATCCATTAGGTGTGTTTGTGTCATTGGATGATCAATTAGGTCATTTTCGTCCTCCCTAGGCATGTTCTTATCCAACTAGGGTTTTTAACCAATCTTGTGCATCCAATAGGTGTGTTTGTGTCATTGGATGATCAATTAGGTCATTTTCGTCCTCCCTAGGCTTATTCTTGTCCAATTAGGGTTTTTAACCAATCTTGTGCATCCAATAAGTTTAGTTGTGTCATTGGATTAACATTTAGGTCATTTTCGTTCTCCCTAGGCTTATTCTTGTCCAATTAGGGTTTTTAACCAATCTTGTGCAACCAATAAGTTCATTTGTGTCATTGGATTAACATTTAGGTCATTTTCGTCCTCCCTAGGCATATTCTTGTCCAATTAGGGTTTTTAACCAATCTTGTGCATCCAATAGGTGTGTTTGTGTCATTGGATGATCAATTAGGTCATTTTCATCCTCACTAGGCTGATTCTTGTCAAATTAGGGTTTTTAACCAATCTTGTGCATCCAATAACTTTGTTTGTGTCATTGAATTAATATTTAGGTCATTTTCGTCCTCCCTAGGCATATTCTTGTCCAATTAGGGTTTTTAACCAATCTTGTGCATCCAATAGGTGTGTTTGTGTCATTGGATGATCAATTAGGTCATTTTCGTCCTCCCTAGGCTTATTCTTGTCCAATTAGGGTTTTTAATCAATCTTGTGCATCCAATAAGTTCATTAGTGTCATTGGATGATCAATTAGGTCATTTTCGTCCTCCCTAGGCATGTTCTTGTCCAACTAGGGTTTTTAACCAATCTTGTGCATCCAATAGGTGTGTTTGTATTATTGGATGATCAATTAGGTCATTTTTGTCCTCCCTAGGCATATTCTTGTCCAATTAGGGGTTTTAACCAATCTTGTGCATCCAATAAGTTGAGTTGTGTCATTGGATTAACATTTAGGTCATTTTCGTTCTCCTCAGGCTTATTCTTGTCCAATTAGGGTTTTTAACCAATCTTGTGCATCCAATAACTTTTTTTGTGTCATTGAATTAATATTTAGGTCATTTTCGTCCTCCCTAGGCATATTCTTGTCCAATTAGGGTTTTTAACCAGTCTTGTGCATCCAATAGGTGTGTTTGTGTCATTGGATGATCAATTAGGTCATTTTCGTCCTGCTTAGGCTTATTATTGTCCAATTATGGTTTTTAAGCAATCTTGTGGTTCCAATAAGTTCATTTGTGTCATTGGATTAACATTTAGGTCATTTTCGTCCTCCCTAGGCATATTCTTGTCCAATTTGGGTTTTTAACCAATCTTGTGCATCCAATAGGTGTGTTTGTGTCATTGGATGATCAATTAGGTCATTTTCGTCCTCCCTAGGCATATTCTTGTCCAATTAGGGTTTTTAACCAATCTTGTGCATCCAATAAGTTCATTAGTGTCATTGGATGATCAATTAGGTCATTTTCGTCCTCCCTATGCATGTTCTTGTCCAACTAGGGTTTTTAACCAATCTTGTGCATCCAATAGGTGTGTTTGTATTATTGGATGATCAATTAGGTCATTTTCGTCCTCCCTAGGCATATTCTTGTCCAATTAGGGTTTTTAACCAATCTTGTGCATCCAATAAGTTGGGTTGTGTCATTGAATTAATATTTAGGTCATTTTCGTCCTCCCTAGACATATTCTTGTCCAATTAGGGTTTTTAACCAATCTTGTGCATCCAATAGGTGTGTTTGTGTCATTGGATGATCAATTAGGTCATTTTCGTCCTCCCTAGGCTTATTCTTGTCCAATTAGGGTTTTTAACCAATCTTGTGCATCCAATAAGTTTGTTTGTGTCATTGAATTAATATTTAGGTCATTTTCGTCCTCCCTAGACATATTCTTGTCCAATTAGGGTTTTTAACGAATCTTGTGCATCCAATAGGTGTGTTTGTGTCATTGGATGATCAATTAGGTCATTATCGTCCTCCCTAGGCTTATTCTTGTCCAATTACAGTTTTTAACCAATCTTGTGCATCCAATAACTTTGTTTGTGTCATTGAATTAATATTTAGGTCATTTTCCTCCTCCCTAGGCATATTCTTTTCCAATTAGGGTTTTTAACCAATCTTGTGCATCCAATAGGTGTGTTTGTGTCATTGGATGATCAATTAGGTCATTTTCGTCCTCCCTAGGCTTATTCTTGTCCAATTAGGGTTTTTAACCAATCTTGTGCATCCAATAAGTTCATTTGTGTCGTTGGATTAACATTTAGGTCATTTTCGTCCTCCCTAGGCATATTTTTGTCCAATTAGGGTTTTTAACCAATCTTGTGCTTCCAATAGGTGTGTTTGTATCATTGGATGATCAATTAGGTCATTTTCGTCCTCCCTAGTCTTATTCTTGTCCAATTAGGGTTTTTAACCAATCTTGTGCATCCAATAATTTTGTTTATGTCATTGAATTAATATTTAGGTCATTTTCGTCCTCCCTAGGCATATTCTTGTCCAATTAGGGTTATTAATCAGTCTTGTGCATCCAATAGGTGTGTTTGTGTCATTGGATGATCAATTAGGACATTTTCGTCCCCCCAAGGCTTATTCTTGTCCAATTTGGGTTTTTAACCAATCTTGTGCATCCAATAAGTTCATTTGTGTCATTGGATTAACATTTAGGTGATTTTCGTCCTCCCTAGGCATATTCTTGTCCAATTAGGGTTTTTAACCAATCTTGTGCATCCAATAGGTGTGTTTGTGTCATTGGATGATCAATTAGGTCATTTTCGTCCTCCCTAGGCTTATTCTTGTCCAATTAGGGTTTTTAACCAATCTTGGGCATCCAATAAGTTCATTTGTGTCATTGGATGATCAATTAGGTCTTTTTCGTCCTCCCTAGGCAAATTCTTGTCCAACTAGGGTTTTTAACCAATCTTGTGCTTCCAATAGGTGTGTTTGTGTCATTGGATGATCCATTAGGTCATTTTCATCCTCACTAGGCTTATTCTTGTCCAATTAGGGTTTTTAACCAATCTTGTGCATCCAATAAGTTCATTTGTGTTATTGGATGATCAATTAGGTCATTTTCGTGCTCCCTAGACTTATTCTTGTCCAATTAGGGTTTTTAACCAATCTTGTGCATCCAATAACTTGGTTTGTGTCATTGAATTAATATTTAGGTCATTTTCGTCCTCCCTAGGCATATTCTTGTCCAATTAGGGTTTTTAACCAATCTTGTGCATCCAATAGGTGTGTTTGTGTCATTGGATGATCAATTAGGTCATTTTCGTCCTCCCTAGGCTTATTCTTGTCCAATTAGGGTTTTTAACCAATCTTGTGCATCCAATAACTTTGTTTGTGTCATTGAATTAATATTTAGGTCATTTTCGTCCTCCCTAGGCATATTCTTGTCCAATTAGGGTTTTTAACCAATCTTGTGCATCCAATAGGTGTGTTTGTGTCATTGGATGATCAATTAGGTCATTTTCGTTCCCCCTAGGCTTATTCTTGTCCAATTAGGGTTTTTCACCAATCTTGTGCATCCAATAACTTTGTTTGTGTCATTGAATTAATATTTAGGTCATTTTCGTCCTCCCTAGGCATATTCTTGTCCAATTAGGGTTTTTAACCAATCTTGTGCATCCAATAGGTGTGTTTGTGTCATTGGATGATCAATTAGGTCATTTTCGTCCTCCCTAGGCTTATTCTTGTCCAATTAGGGTTTTTAACCAATCTTGTGCATCCAATAACTTTGTTTGTGTCATTGAATTAATATTTAGGTCATTTTCGTCCTCCCTAGGCATATTCTTGTCCAATTAGGGTTTTTAACCAATCTTGTGCATCCAATAGGTGTGTTTGTGTCATTGGATGATCAATTAGGTCATTTTCGTCCTCCCTAGGCTTATTCTTGTCCAATTAGGGTTTTTAACCAATCTTGTTCATCCAATAGGTGTGTTTGTGTCAATGGATGATCAATTAGGTCGTTTTCGTCGTCCCTAGGCTTATTCATGTCCAATTAGGGTTTTTAACCAATCTTGTGCATCCAATAGGTGTGTTTGTGTCATTGGATGATCAATTAGGTCATTTTCGTCCTACCTAGACTTATTCTTGTCAAATTAGGGTTTTTAATCAATCTTGTGCATCCAATAACTTTGTTTGTGTCATTGAATTAATATTTAGGTCATTTTCGTCCTCCCTAGGCATATTCTTGTCCAATTAGGGTTTTTAACCAATCTTGTGCATCCAATAGGTGTGTTTGTGTCATTGGATGATCAATTAGGTCATTTTCGTCCTCCCTAGGCTTATTCTTGTCCAATTAGGGTTTTTAACCAATCTTGTGCATTCAATATCTTTGTTTGTGTCGTTGAATTAATATTTAGGTCATTTTCGTCCTCCCTAGGCTTATTCTTGTCCAATTAGGGTTTTTAACCAATCTTGAGCATCCAATAACTTTGTTTGTGTCATTGAATTAATATTTAGGTCATTTTCGTCCTCCCTAGGCATATTCTTGTCCAATTAGGGTTTTTAACCAATCTTGTGCATCCAATAGGTGTGTTTGTGTCATTGGATGATCAATTAGGTCATTTTCGTCCTCCCTAAGCTTATTCTTGTCCAATTAGGGTTTTTAACAAATCTTGTGCATCCAATAAGTTCATTTGTGTCATTGGATGATCAATTAGGTCATTTTCGTCCTCCCTAGGCTTATTCTTGTCCAATTAGGGTTTTTAACCAATCTTGTGCATCCAATAGGTGTGTTTGTGTCATTGGATGATCAATTAGGTCATTTCCGTCCTCCCTTGACTAATTCTTGTCAAATTAGGGTTTTTAACCAATCTTGTGCATCCAATAACTTTGTTTGTGTCATTGAATTAATATTTAGGTCATTTTCGTCCTCCCTAGGCATATTCTTGTCCAATTAGGGTTTTTAACCAATCTTGTGCATCCAATAGGTGTGTTTGTGTCATTGGATGATCAATTAGGTCATTTTCGTCCTCCCTAGGCATATTCTTGTCCAATTAGGGTTTTTAACCAATCTTGTGCATCCAATAGATGTGTTTGTGTCATTGGATGATCAATTAGGTCATTTTCGTCCTCCCTAGGCATCTTCTTATCCAATTAGGGTTTTTAACCAATCTTGTGCATCCAATAGGTGTGTTTGTGTCATTGGATGAGCAATTAGGTCATTTTCGTCCTCCCTAGACTTATTCTTGTCAAATTAGGGTTTTTAACCAATCTTGTGCATCCAATAACTTTGTTTGTGTCATTGAATTAATATTTAAGTCATTTTCGTCCTCCCTAGGCATATTCTTGTCCAATTAGGGTTTTTAACCAATCTTGTGCATCCAATAGGTGTGTTTGTGTCATTGGATGATCAATTAGGTCATTTTCGTCCTCCCTAGGCATATTCTTGTCCAATTAGGGTTTTTAACCAATCTTGTGCATCCAATAAGTTCATTTGTGTCATTGGATTAACATTTAGGTCATTTTGGTCCTCGCTAGGCATATTCTTGTCCAATTAGAGTTTTAGACCAATCTTGTGCATCCAATAGGTGTGTTTGTGTCATTGGATGATCAATTAGGTTATTATCGTCCTCCCTAGCCTTATTCTTGTCCATTTAGGGTTTTTAACTAATCTTGTGCATCCAATAAGTTCATTTGTGTCATTGGATGATCAATTAGGTCATTTTCGTCCTCCCTAGGCATATTCTTGTCCAATTAGGGTTTTTAACCAATCTTGTGCATCCAATAGGTGTGTTTGTGTCATTGGATGCTCAATTAGGTCATTTTCGTCCTCCCTAGGCTTTTTCTTGTCCAATTAGGGATTTTAACCAATCTTGTGCATCCAATAAGTTCATTTGTGTCATTGGATTAACATTTAGGTCATTTTCGTCCTCCCTAGGCATATTCTAGTCCAATTAGGGTTTTTAACCAATCTTGTGCATCCAATAGGTGTGTTTGTGTCATTGGATGATCAATTAGGTCATTTTCTTCCTCCCTATGCTTATTCTTGTCCAATTAGGGTTTTTAACAAATCTTGTGCATCCAATAGGTGTTTTTGTGTCATTGGATGATCAATTAGGTCATTTTCGTCCTCCCTAGGCTTATTCTTGTCCAATTAGGGTTTTTAACCAATCTTGTGCATCCGATAAGTTTGTTTGCGTCATTGAATTAATATTTAGGTCATTTTCGTCCTCCCTAGGCATATTCTTGTCCAATTAGGGTTTTTAACCAATCTTGTGCATCCAATAGGTGTGTTTGTGTCATTGGATGATCAATTAGGTCATTTTCGTCCTCCCTAGGCTTATTCTTGGTTAATTAGGGTTTTTAACCAATCTTGTGCATCCAATAACTTTGTTTGTGTCATTGAATTAATATTTAGGTCATTTTCGTCCTCCCTAGGCATATTCTTGTCCAATTAGGGTTTTTAACCAATCTTGTGCATCCAATAGGTGTGTTTGTGTCATTGGATGATCAATTAGGTCATTTTCGTCCTCCCTAGGCTTATTCTTGTCCAATTAGGGTTTTTAACCAATCTTGTGCATCCGATAAGTTTGTTTGCGTCATTGAATTAATATTTAGGTCATTTTCGTCCTCCCTAGGCATATTCTTGTCCAATTAGGGTTTTTAACCAATCTTGTGCATCCAATAGGTATGTTTGTGTCATTGGATGATCAATTAGGTCATTTTCGTCCTCCCTAGGCTTATTCTTGTCCAATTTGGGTTTTTAACCAATCTTGTGCATCCAATAGGTGTGTTTGTGTCATTGGATGATCAATTAGGTCATTTTCGTCCTCCCTAGGCATATTCTTGTCCAATTAGGGTTTTTAACCAATCTTGTGTATCCAATAACTTTGTTTGTGTCATTGAATTAATATTTAGGTCATTTTCTTCCTCCCTAGGCATATTCTTGTCCAATTAGGGTTTTTAACCAATCTTGTGCATCCAATAGGTGTGTTTGTGTCATTGGATGATCAATTAGGTCATTTTCTTCCTCCCTAGGCATATTCTTGTCCAATTAGGGTTTTTAACGAATCTTGTGCATCCAATAGGTGTGTTTGTGTCATTGGATGATCAATTAGGTCATTTTCGTCCTCCCTAGGCATATTCTTGTCCAATTAGGGTTTTTAACCAATCTTGTGCATCCAATAGGTGTGTTTGTGTCATTGGATGATCAATTAGGTCATTTTCGTCCTCCCTAGGCTTATTGTTATCCAATTAGGGTTTTTAACCAATCTTGTGCATCCAATAAGTTGAGTTGTGTCATTGGATTAACATTTAGGTCATTTTCGTTCTCCCTACGCTTATTCTTGTCCAATTAGAGTTTTTAACCAATCTTGTGCATCCAATAGGTGTGTTTGTGTCATTGGATGATCAATTAGGTCATTTTCGTCGTCCCTAGGCTTATTCTTGTCCAATTAGGGTTTTTAACCAATGTTGTGCATCCGATAAGTTTGTTTGTGTCATTGAATTAATATTTAGGTCATTTTCGTCCTCCTTAGGCATATTCTTGTCCAATTAGGGTTTTTCACCAATCTTGTGCATCCAATAGGTGTGTTTGTGTCATTGGATGATCAATTAGGTCATTTTCGTCCTCCCTAGGCTTTTTCTTGTCCAATTAGGGTTTTTAACCAATCTTGTGCATCCAATAAGTTGAGTTGTGTCATTGGATTAACATTTAGGTCATTTTCGTCATCCCTAGGCTTATTCTTGTCCAATTAGGGTTTTTAACCAATCTTGTACATCCAATAGGTGTGTTTGTGTCATTGGATGATCAATTAGGGCATTTTCGTCCTCCATAGGCTTATTCTTGTCCAATAAGGGTTTTTAACCAATCTTCTACATCCAATAAGTTGAGTTGTGTCATTGGATTAACATTTAGGTCATTTTCGTCCTCCCTAGGCTTATTCTTGTCCAATTAGGGTTTTTAACCAATCTTGTGCATCCAATAAGTTCATTTGTGTCATTGGATTTACATTTAGGTCATTTTCGTCCTCCCTAGGCATATTCTTGTCCAATTAGGGTTTTTAACCAATCTTGTGCATCCAATAGGTGTGTTTGTGTCATTGGATGATCAATTAGGTTATTTTCGTCCTCCCTAGGCATATTCTTGTCCAATTAGGGTTTTTAACTAATCTTGTGCATCCAATACGTTCATTTGTGTCATTGGATGATCAATTAGGTCTTTTTCGTCCTCCCTAGGCATATTCTTGTCCAATTAGGGTTTTTAACCAATCTTGTGCATCCAATAGGTGTGTTTGTGTCATTGGATGATCAATTAGGTCATTTTCGTCCTCCCTAGGCTTATTCTTGTCCAATTAGGGTTTTTAACCATCTTGTGCATCCAATAGGTGTGTTTGTGTCATTGGATGATCAATTAGGTCATTTTCGTCCTCCCTAGGCTTATTCTTGTCCAATTAGGGTTTTTAACCAATGTTGTGCATCCAATAACTTTGTTTGTGTCATTGGATTAACATTTAGGTCATTTTCGTCCTCCCTAGGCATATTCTTGTCCAATTAGGGTTTTTAACCAATCTTGTGCATCCAATAGGTGTGTTTGTGTCATTGGATGATCAATTAGGTCATTTTCGTCCTCCCTAGGCTTATTCTTGTCCAATTAGGGTTTTTAACCAATCTTGTACATCCAATAAGTTTATTTGTGTCATTGGATTAACAGTTAGGTCATTTTCGTCCTCCCTAGGCATATTCTTGTCCAATTAGGGTTTTTAACCAATCTTGTGCTTCCAATAGGTGTGTTTGTGTCATTGAATGATCAATTAGGTCATTTTCGTCCTCCCCAGGCTTATTCTTGTCCAATTAGAGTTTTTAACCAATCTTGTGTATCCAATAACTTTGTTTGTGTCATTGAATTAATATTTAGGTCATTTTCGTCCTCCCTAGGCATATTCTTGTCCAATTAGGGTTTTTAACCAATCTTGTGCATCCAATAGGTGTGTTTGTGTCATTGGATGATCAATTAGGTCATTTTCGTCCTCCCTAGGCTTATTCTTGTCCAATTAGGGTTTTTAACCAATCTTGTGCATCCAAGAACTTTGTTTGTGTCATTGAATTAATATTTAGGTCATTTTCGTCCTCCCTAGGCATATTCTTGTCCAATTAGGGTTTTTAACCAATCTTGTGCATCCAATAGGTGTGTTTGTGTCATTGGATGATCAATTAGGTCATTTTCGTCCTCCCTAGGCTAATTCTTGTCAAATTAGGGTTTTTAACCAATCTTGTGCATCCAATAGGTGTGTTTGTGTCATTGGATGATCAATTAGGTCATTTTCGTCCTCCCTAGGCTTATTCTTGTCCAATTAGGGTTTTTAACCAATCTTGTGCATCCAATAAGTTCATTTGTGTCATTGGATGATCAATTAGGTCATTTTCGTCCTCCCTAGGCATGTTGTTGTCCAACTAGGGTTTTTAACCAATCTTGTGCATCCAATAGGTGTGTTTGTGTCATTGGATGATCAATTAGGTCATTTTCGTCCTCCCTAGGCTTATTCTTGTCCAATTAGGGTTTTTAACCAATCTTGCGCATCCAATAAGTTCATTTGTGTCATTGGATTAACATTTAGGTCATTTTCGTCCTCCCTAGGCATATTCTTGTCCAATTAGGGTTTTTAACCAATCTTGTGCATCCAATAGGTGTGTTTGTGTCATTGGATGATCAATTAGGTCATTTTCGTCCTCCCTAGGCTTATTCTTGTCCAATTAGGGTTTTTAACAAATCTTGTGCATCCAATAATTTCATTTGTGTCATTGGATGATCAATTAGGTCATTTTCGTCCTTCCTAGGCATATTCTTGTCCACCTAGGGTTTTTAACCAGTCTTGTGCATCCAATAGGTGTGTTTGTGTCATTGGATGATCAATTAGGTCATTTTCATCCTCCCAAGGCTTATTCTTGCCCAATTAGGGTTTTTAACCAATCTTGTGCATCCAATAAGTTCATTTGTGTCATTGGATTAACATTTAGGTCATTTTCGTCCTCCCTAGGCATATTCTTGTCCAATTAGGGTTTTTAACCAATCTTGTGCATCCAATAGGTGTATTTGTGTCATTGGATGATCAATTAGGTCATTTTCGTCCTCCCTATGCTTATTCTTGTCCAATTAGGGTTTTTAACCAATCTTGTGCATCCAATAAGTTCATTTGTGTCATTGGATGATCAATTAGGTCATTTTCGTCCTTCCTAGGCATATTCTTGTCCAACTAGGGTTTTTAACCAACCTTGTGCATCCAATAGGTGTGTTTGTATCATTGGATGATCAATTAGGCCATTTTCGTCCTCTTTAGGCTTATTCTTGTCCAATTAGGGTTTTTAACCAATCTTGTGCATCCAATAAGTTCATTTGTGTCATTGGATTAACATTTAGGTCATTTTCGTCCTCCCTAGGCATATTCTTGTCCAATTAGGGTTTTTAACCAATCTTGTGCATCCAATAGGTGTGTTTGTGTCATTGGATGATCAATTAGGTCATTTTCGTCCTCCCTATGCTTATTCTTGTCCAATTAGGGTTTTTAACCAATCTTGTGCATCCAATAAGTTCATTTGTGTCATTCGATGATCAATTAGGTCATTTTCGTCCTTCCTAGGCATATTCTTGTCCAACTAGGGTTTTTAACCAACCTTGTGCATCCAATAGGTGTGTTTGTATCATTCGATGATCAATTAGGTCATTTTCGTCCTCCTTAGGCTTATTCTTGTCCAATTAGGGTTTTTAACCAATCTTGTGCATCCAATAAGTTCATTTGTGTCATTGGATTAACATTTAGGTCATTTTCGTCCTCCCTAGGCATATTCTTGTCCAATTAGGGTTTTTAACCAATCTTGTGCATCCAATAGGTGTGTTTGTGTCATTGGATGATCAATTAGGTCATTTTCGTCCTCCCTATGCTTATTCTTGTCCAATTAGGGTTTTTAACCAATCTTGTGCATCCAATAAGTTCATTTGTGTCATTGGATAAACATTTAGGTCATTTTCGTCCTCCCTAGGCATATTCTTGTCCAATTAGGGTTTTTAACCAATCTTGTGCATCCAATAGGTGTGTTTGTGTCATTGGATGATCAATTAGGTCATTTTCGTCCTCCCTAGGCTTACTCTTGCCCAATTAGGGTTTTTAACCAATCTTGTGCATCCAATAAGTTCATTTGTGTCATTGGATAAACATTTAGGTCATTTTCGTCCTCCCTAGGCATATTCTTGTCCAATTAGGGTTTTTAACCAATCTTGTGCATCCAATAGGTGTGTTTGTGTCATTGGATGATCAATTAGGTCATTTTCGTCCTCCCTATGCTTATTCTTGTCCAATTAGGGTTTTTAACCAATCTTGGGCGTCCAATAAGTTCATTTGTGTCATTGGATGATCAATTAGGTCATTTTCGTCCTTCCTAGGCATATTCTTGTCCAACTAGGGTTTTTAACCAACCTTGTGCATTCAATAGGTGTGTTTGTGTCATTGGATGATCAATTAGGTCATTTTCATCCTCCTTAGGCTTATTCTTGTCCAATTAGGGTTTTTAACCAATCTTGTGCATCCAATAAGTTCATTTGTGTCATTGGATTAACATTTAGGTCATTTTCGTCCTCCCTAGGCATATTCTTGTCCAATTAGGGTTTTTAACCAATCTTGTGCATCCAATAGGTGTGTTTGTGTCATTGGATGATCAATTAGGTCATTTTCATCCTCCCTAGGCTTATTCTTGTCCAATTAGGGTTTTTAACCAATCTTGTGCATCCAATAAGTTCATTTGTGTCATTGGATGATCAATTAGGTCATTTTCGTCCTTCCTAGGCATATTCTTGTCCAACTAGGGTTTTTAACCAGTCTTGTGCATTCAATAGGTGTGTTTGTGTCATTGGATGATCAATTAGGTCATTTTCGTCCTCCCAAGGCTTATTCTTGTCCAATTAGGGTTTTTAACCAATCTTGTGCATCCAAAATGTTCATTTGTGTCATTGGATTAACATTTAGGTCATTTTCGTCCTCCCTAGGCATATTCTTGTCCAATTAGGGTTTTTAACCAATCTTGTGCATCCAATAGGTGTGTTTGTGTCATTGGATGATCAATTAGGTCATTTTCTTCCTCCCTATGCTTATTCTTGTCCAATTAGGGTTTTTAACCAATCTTGTGCATCCAATAGGTGTGTTTGTGTCATTGGATGATCAATTATGTCATTTTCGTCCTCCCTAGACTTATTCTTGTCCAATTAGGGTTTTTAACCAATCTTGTGCATCCGATAAGTTTGTTTGCGTCATTGAATTAATATTTAGGTCATTTTCGTCCTCTCTAGGCATATTCTTGTCCAATTAGGGTTTTTAACCAATCTTGTGCATCCAATAGGTGTGTTTGTGTCAATGGATGATCAATTAGGTCATTTTCGTCCTCCCTAGGCTTATTCTTGTCCAATTAGCGTTTTTAACCAATCTTGTGCATCCAATAAGCTCATTTTGTGTCATTGGATGATCAATTAGGTCATTTTCGTCCTCCCTAGGCATATTCTTGTCCAACTAGGGTTTTTAACCAATCTTGTGCATCCAATAAGTTGAGTTGTGTCATTGGATTAACATTTAGGTCATTTTCGTTCTCCCTAGGCTTATTCTTGTCCAATTAGGGTTTTTAACCAATCTTGTGCATCCAATAAGTTCATTTGTGTTATTGGATTAACATTTAGGTCATATTCGTCCTCCCTAGGCATATTCTTGTCCAATTAGGGTTTTTAACCAATCTTGTGCATCCAATAGGTGTGTTTGTGTCATTGGATGATCAATTAGGTCATTTTCGTCCTCCCTAGGCATATTCTTGTCTAGTTAGGGTTTTTAACCCATCTTGTGCATCCAATAGGTGTGTTTGTGTCATTGGATAATCAATTAGGTCATTTTCGTCCTCCCTAGGCTTATTCTTGTCCAATTAGGGTTTTTAACCAATGTTGTGCATCCAATAAGTTCATTAGTGTCATTGGATGATCAATTAGGTCATTTTTGTCCTCCCTAGGCATGTTCTTGTCCAACTAGAGTTTTAACCAATTTTGTGCATCCAATAGGTGTGTTTGTGTCATTGGATGATCAATTAGGTCATTTTCGTCCTCCCTAGGCTTATTCTTGTCCAATTAGGGTTTTTAACCAATCTTGTGCATCCAATAAGTTGAGTTATGTCATTGGATTAACATTTAGGTCATTTTCGTTCTCCCTAGGCTTATTCTTGTCCAATTAGGGTTTTTAACCAATCTTGTGCAACCAATAAGTTCATTTGTGTTATTGGATTAACATTTAGGTCATAGTCGTTCTCCCTAGGCATATTCTTGTCCAATTAGGGTTTTTAACCAATCTTGTGCATCCAATAGGTGTGTTTGTGTCATTGGATGATCAATTAGGTCATTTTCGTCCTCCTTAGGCTTATTCTTGTCCAATTAGGGTTTTTAACCATCTTGTGCATCCAATAGGTGTGTTTGTGTCATTGGATGATCAATTAGGTCATTTTCGTCCTCCCTAGGCTTATTCTTGTCCAATTTGGGTTTTTAACCAATCTTGTGCATCCAATAGGTGTGTTTGTGTCATTGGATGATCAATTAGGTCATTTTCGTCCTCCCTAGGTATATTCTTGTCCAATTAGGGTTTCTAACCAATCTTGTGTATCCAATAGGTGTATTTGTGTCATTGGATGATCAATTAGGTCATTTTCGTCCTTCCTAGGCTTATTCTTGTCCAATTAGGGTTTTTAACCAATCTTGTGCATCCAATAAGTTCATTTGTGTCATTGGATTAACATTTAGGTCATTTTCGTCCTCCCTAGGCATATTCTTGTCCAATTAGGGTTTTTAACCAATCTTTTGCATCCAATAGGTGTCTTTGTGTCATTGGATGATCAATTAGGTCATTTTCGTCCTCCCTAGGCTTATTCTTGTCCAATTAGGGTTTTTAACCAATCTTGTGCATCCAATAGGTGTGTTTGTGTCATTGGATGATCAATTAGGTCATTTTCGTCCTCCCTAGGCTTATTCTTGTCCAATCAGGGTTTTTAACCAAACTTGTGCATCCAATAGGTGTGTTTGTTACATTGGATGATCAATTAGGTTATTTTCGTCCTCCCTAGGCTTATTCTTGTCCAATTAGGGTTTTTAACCAATCTTGTGCATCCAATAGGTGTGTTTGTGTCATTGGATGATCAATTAGGTCATTTTCGTCCTCCCTAGGCTTATTCTTGTCCAATTAGGGTTTTTAACCAATCTTGTGCATCCAATAGGTGTGTTTGTGTCATTGGATGATCAATTAGGTTATTTTCGTCCTTCCTAGGCATATTCTTGTATAATTAGGGTTTTTAACCAGTCTTGTGCATCCAATAGGTGTGTTTGTGTCATTGAATGATCAATTAGGTCATTTTCGTTCTTCGAAGGCTTATTCTTGTCCAATTAGGGTTTTAAACCAATCTTGTGCATCCAATATGTTTATTTGTGTCATTGGATTAACATTTAGGTCATTTTCGTCCTCCCTAGGCATATTCTTGTCCAATTAGGGTTTTTAACCAATCTTGTGCATCCAATAGGTGTGTTTGTGTCATTGGATGATCAATTAGGTCATTTTCGTCCTCCCTAGGCTTATTCTTGTCCAATTAGGGTTTTTAACCAATCTTGTGCATCCAATAAGTTTGTTTATGTCATTAAATTAATATTTTGGTCATTTTCGTCCTCCCTAGGCATATTCTTGTCCAATTAGGGTTTTTAACCAATCTTGTGCATCCAATAGGTGTGTTTGTGTCATTGGATGATCAATTAGGTCATTTTCGTCCTCCCTAGGCTTATTCTTGTCCAATTAGGGTTTTTAACCAATCTTGTGCATCCAATAGGTGTGTTTGTGTCATTGGATGATTAATTAGGTCATTTTCGTCCTCCCTAGACTTATTCTTGTCAAATTAGGGTTTTTAACCAATCTTGTGCATCCAATAACTTTGTTTGTGTCATTGAATTAATATTTAGGTCATTTTCGTCCTCCCTAGGCATATTCTTGTCCAATTAGGGTTTTTAACCAATCTTGTGCATCCAATAGGTGTGTTTGTGTCATTGGATGATCAATTAGGTCATTTTCGTCCTCCCTAGGCTTATTCTTGTCCAATTAGGGTTTTTAACCAATCTTGTGCATCCAATAAGTTCATTTGTGTCATTGGATTAACATTTAGGTCATTTTCGTCCTCCCTAGGCATATTCTTGTCCAATTAGGGTTTTTATCCAATCTTGTGCATCCAATAAGTTCATTTGTGTTATTGGATTAACATTTAGGTCATTTTCATCCTCCCTAGGCATATTCTTGACCAATTAGGGTATTTAACAAATCTTGTGCATCCAATAAGTTAGTTTGTGTCATTGAATTAATATCTAGGTCATTTTCGTCCTCCCTAGGCATATTCTTGTCCAATTAGGGTTTTTAACCAATCTTGTGCATTCAATAGGTGTGTTTGTGTCATTGGATAATCAATTAGGTCATTTTCGTCCTCCCTAGGCTTATTCTTGTCCAATTAGGGTTTTTAACCAATCTTGTGCATCCAATAACTTTGTTTGTGTCATTGAATTAATATTTAGGTCATTTTCGACCTCCCTAGGCATATTCTTGTCCAATTAGGGTTTTTAACTAACGTTGTGCATCCAATAGGTGTGTTTGTGTCATTGGATGATCAATTAGGTCATTTTCGTTCTCCCTAGGCATGTTCTTGTCCAATTTGGGTTTTTAACCAATCTTGTGCTTCCAATAGGTGTGTTTGTGTCATTAGATGATCAATTAGGTCATTTTCGTCCTCCCTAGGCTTATTCTTGTCCAATTAGGGTTTTTAACCAATCTTGTGATTCCAATAAGTTCATTTGTGTCATTGGATTAACATTTAGGTCATTTTCGTCCTCCCTAGGCATATTCTTGTCCAATTAGGGTTTTTAACCAATCTTGTGCATCCAATAGGTGTGTTTGTGTCATTGGATGATCAATTATGTCATTTTCGTCCTCCCTAGGCTTATTCTTGTCCAATTAGGGTTTTTAACCAATCTTGTGCATCCAAAAACTTTGTTTGTGTCATTGAATTAATATTTAGGTCATTTTCGAACTCCCTAGGCATATTCTTGTCCAATTAGGGTTTTTAACCAATGTTGTGCATCCAATAGGTGAGTTTGTGTCATTGGATGATCAATTAGGTCATTTTCGTCCTCCCTAGGCATGTTCTTGTCCAATTAGGGTTTTTAACCAATCTTGTGCATCCAATAAGTTCATTTGTGTCATTGGATTAACATTTAGGTCATTTTCGTCCTCCCTAGGCATATTCTTGTCCAATTAGGGTTTTTAACCAATCTTGTGCATCCAATAGGTGTGTTTGTGTCATTGGATGATCAATTAGGTCATTTTCGTCCTCCCTAGGCTTATTCTTGTCCAATTAGGGTTTTTAACCAATCTTGTGCATCCAATAGGTGTGTTTGTGTCATTGGATGATCAATTAGGTCATTTTCGTCCTCCCTAGGCTTATTCTTGTCCAATTAGGGTTTTTAACCAATCTTGTGCTTCCAATAAGTTGAGTAGTGTCATTGGATTAACATTTAGGTCATTTTTGTCCTCCCTTGGTTTATTCTTGTCCAATTAGGGTTTTTAACCAATCTTGTGCATCCAATAAGTTTGTTTGTGTCATTGGATTATCAATTAGGTCATTTTCGTCCTCCCTAGGCTTATTTTTGTCCAATTAGGGTTTTTAACCAATCTTGTGCATCCAATAAGTTTGTTTGTGTCATTGAATTAATATTTAGGTCATTTTCGTCCTCCCTAGGCATCATCTTGTCCAATTAGGATTTTTAACCAATCTTTTGCATCCAATAGGTGTATTTGTGTCATTGGATGATCAATTAGGTCATTTTCGTCCTCCCTAGGTTTATTCTTGTCCAATTAGGGTTTTTAATTAATCTTGTGCATCCAAAAACTTTGTTTGTGTCATTAAATTAATATTTAGGTCATTTTCGTCCTCCCTAGGCATATTCTTGTCCAATTAGGGTTTTTAACCAATCTTGTGCATCCAATAGGTGTGTTTGTGTCATTGGATGATCAATTAGGTCATTTTCGTCCTCCCTAGGCTTATTCTTGTCCAATTAGGGTTTTTAACCAATCTTGTGCATCCAATAGGTGTGTTTGTGTCATTGGATGCACAAGATTGGTTAAAAACCCTAATTGGACAAGAATAAGCCTAGGGAGGACGAAAATGACCTAATTGATCATCCAATGACACAAACACACCTATTGGATGCACAAGATTGGTTAAAAACCCTAATTGGACAAGAATATGCCTAGGGAGGACGAAAATAACCTAACTGTTAATCCTATGACACAAATGAACTTATTGGATGCACAAGATTGGTTAAAAACCCTAATTGGACAAGAATAAGCCTAGGGAGGACGAAAATGACCTAATTGATCATCCAATGACACAAACACACCTATTGGATGCACAAGATTGGTTAAAAACCCTAATTGGACAAGAATATGCCTAGGGAGGACGAAAATGACCTAATTTATTATCCAATGACAGAAACACACATATTGGATGCACAAGATTGGTTAAAAAACCTAGTTGGACAAGAATAAGCCTAGGGATGACGAAAATGACCTAATTGATCATCCAATGACACAAATGAACTTATTGGATGCACAAGATTGGTTAAAAACCCTAATTGGACAAGAATAAGCCTAGGGAGGACGAAAATGACCTAATTGATCATCCAATGACACAAACACACCTATTGGATGCACAAGATTGGATTAATCTTGTGCATCCAATATTTGTGTCATTGGATGATCAATTAGGTCATTTTCGTCCTTCCTTGGCTTATTCTTGTCCAATTAGGTTTTTTAAGCAATCTTGTGCATCCAATAAGTTCATTTGTGTCATTGGATTAACATTTAGGTCATTTTCGTCCTCCCTAGGCATATTCTTGTCCAATTAGGGTTTTTAACCAATCTTGTGCATCCAATAGGTGTGTTTGTGTCATTGGATGATCAATTAGGTCATTTTCGTCCTCCCTAGGCTTATTCTTGTCCAATTAGGGTTTTTAACCAATCTTGTGCATCCAATAACTTTGTTTGTGTCTTTGAATTAATATTTAGGTCATTTTCGTCCTCCATAGGCATATTCTTGTCCAATTAGGGTTTTTAACCAATCTTGTGCATCCAATAGGTGTGCTTGTGTCATTGGATGATCAATTAGGTCATTTTCGTCCTCCCAAGGCTTATTCTTGTCCAATTAGGGTTTTTAACCAATCTTGTGCATCCAATAAGTTCATTTGTGTCATTGGATTAACATTTAGGTCATTTTCGTCCTCCCTAGGCATATTCTTGTCCAATTAGGGTTTTTAACCAATCTTGTGCATCCAATAGGTGTGTTTGTGTCATTGGATGATCAATTAGGTCATTTTCGTCCTCCCTATGCTTATTCTTGTCCAATTAGGGTTTTTAGCCAATCTTGTGCATCCAATAAGTTCATTTGTGTCATTGGATGATCAATTAGGTCATTTTCGTCCTCCCTAGGCATATTCTTGTCCAACTAGGGTTTTTAACCAACCTTGTGCATCCAATAGGTGTGTTTGTATCATTGGATGATCAATTAGGTCATTTTCGTCCTCCTTAAGCTTATTCTTGTCCAATTAGGGTTTTTAACCAATCTTGTGCATCCAATAAGTTCATTTGTGTCATTGGATTAACATTTAGGTCATTTTCGTCCTCCCTAGGCATATTCTTGTCCAATTAGGGTTTTTAACCAATCTTGTGCATCCAATAGGTGTGTTTGTGTCATTGGATGATCAATTAGGTCATTTTCGTCATTCCTAGGCTTATTCTTGTCCAATTAGGGTTTTTAACCAATCTTGTGCATCCAATAACTTTGTTTGTGTCATTGAATTAATATTTAGGTCATTTTCGTCCTCCCTAGGAATATTCTTGTCCAATTAGGGTTTTTAACCAATCTTGTGCATCCAATAGGTGTGTTTGTGTCATTGGATGATCAATTAGGTCATTTTCGTCCTCCCTAGGCTTATTCTTGTCCAATTAGGGTTTTTAACCAATCTTGTGCATCCAATAAGTTCATTTGTGTCATTGGATGATCAATTAGGTCATTTTCGTCCTCCCTAGGCATATTCTTGTCAACCTAGGGTTTTTAACCAATCTTGTGCATCCAATAGGTGTGTTTGTGTCATTGGATGATCAATTAGGTCATTTTCGTCCTCCCTAGGCTTATTCTTGTCCAATTATGGTTTTTAACCAATATTGTGCATCCAATAGGTGTGTTTGTGTCATTGGATGATCAATTAGGTCATTTTCGTCCTCCCTAGGCTTATTCTTGTCCAATTAGAGTTTTTAACCAATCTTGTGCATCCAATAAGTTCATTTGTGTTGTTGGATTAACATTTAGGTCATATTCGTCCTCCCTAGGCATATTCTTGTCCAATTAGGGTTTTTAACCAATCTTGTGCATCAATAGGTGTGTTTGTGTCATTGGATGATCAATTAGGTCATTTTCGTCCTCCCTAGGCTTATTATTGTCCGATTAGGGTTTTTAACCAATCTTGTGCATCCGATAAGTTTGTTTGTGTCATTGAATTAATATTTAGGTCATGTTCGTCCTCCCTTATGCATATTCTTGTCCAATTAGGGTTTTTAACCAATCTTCTGCATCCAATAGGTGTGTTTGTGTCATTGGATGATCAATTAGGTCATTTTCGTCCTCCCTAGGCTTATTCTTGTCCAATTAGAGTTTTTAACCAATCTTGTGCATCCAATAACTTTGTTTGTGTCATTGAATTAATATTTAGGTCATTTTCGTCCTCCCTTGGCATATTCTTTTCCAATTAGGGTTTTTAACCAATCTTGTGCATCCAATAGGTGTGTTTGTGTCATTGGATGATCAATTAGGTCATTTTCGTCCTCCCTAGGCTTATTCTTGTCCAATTAGGGTTTTTAACCAATCTTGTGCATCCAATAAGTTCATTAGTGTCATTGGATGATCAATTAGGTCATTTTCGTCCTCCCTAGGCATGTTCTTGTCCAACTAGGGTTTTTAACCAATTTTGTGCATCCAATAGGTGTGTTTGTGTCATTGGATGATCAGATAGGTCATTTTCATCCTCCCTAGGCTTATTCTTGTCCAATTAGGGTTTTTAACCAATCTAGTGCATCCAATAAGTTCATTTGTGTCATTGGATTAACATTTAGGTCATTTTCGTCCTCCCTAGGCATATTCTTGTCCAATTAGGGTTTTTAACCAATCTTGTGCATCCAATAGGTGTGTTTGTGTCATTGGATGATCAATTAGGTCATTTTCGTCCTCCCTAGGCTTATTCTTGTCCAATTAAGGTTTTTAATCAATCTTGTGCATCCAATAACTTGAGTTGTGTCATTGGATTAACATTTAGGTCATTTTCGTCTTCCCTAGGCATATTCTTGTCCAATTAGGGTTTTTAACCAATCTTGTGCATCCAATAGGTGTGTTTGTGTCATTGGATGATCAATTAGGTCATTTTCGTCCTCCCTAGGCTTATTCTTGTCCAATTAGGGTTTTTAACCAATCTTGTGCATCCGATAAGTTTGTTTGTGTCATTGAATTAATATTTAGGTCATTTTCGTCCTCCCTAGGCATATTCTTGTCCAATTAGGGTTTTTAACCAATCTTGTACATCCAATTATTGTGTTTGTGTCATTGGATGATCAATTTGGTCATTTTCATCCTCCCTAGGCTTATTCTTGTCTTATTAGGGTTTTTAACCAATCTTGTGCATCCAATAAGTTGAGTTGTTTCAATGAATTAATATTTAGGTCATTTTCGTCCTCCCTAGGCATATTCTTGTCCAATTAGGGTTTTTAACCAATCTTGTGCATCCAATAGGTGTGTTTGTGTCATTGGATGATCAATTAGGTCATTTTCGTCCTCCCTAGGCTTATTCTTGTCCAATTAGGGTTTTTAACCAATCTTGTGCATCCGATAAGTTTGTTTGCGTCATTGAATTAATATTTAGGTCATTTTCGTCCTCCCAAGGCATATTCTTGTCCAATTAGGGTTTTTAACCAATCTTGTGCATCCAATAGGTGTGTTTGTGTCATTGGATGATCAATTAGGTCATTTTCGTCCTCCCTAGGCTTATTCTTGTCCAATTAGGATTTTTAACCAATCTTGTGCATCCAATAAGCTCATTTGTGTCATTGGATGATCAATTAGGTCATTTTCGTCCTCCCTAGGCATATTCTTGTCCAACTAGGGTTTTTAACCAATCTTGTGCATCCAATAAGTTGAGTTGTGTCATTGGATTAACATTTAGGTCATTTTCGTTCTCCCTAGGCTTATTCTTGTCCAATTAGGGTTTTTACGCAATCTTGTGCATCCAATAAGTTCATTTGTGTTATTGGATTAACATTTAGGTCATATTCGTCCTCCCTAGGCATATTCTTGTCCAATTAGGGTTTTTAACCAATCTTGTGCATCCAATAGGTGTGTTTGTGTCATTGGATGATCAATTAGGTCATTTTCGTCCTCCCTAGGCATATTCTTGTCTAGTTAGGGTTTTTAACCAATCTTGTGCATCCAATAGGTGTGTTTGTGTCATTGGATAATCAATTAGGTCATTTTCGTCCTCCCTAGGCTTATTCTTGTCCAATTAGGGTTTTTAACCAATCTTGGGCATCCAATAAGTTCATTAGTATCATTGGATGATCAATTAGGTCATTTTCGTCCTCCCTTGGCATGTTCTTGTCCAACTAGAGTTTTTAACCAATTTTGTGCATCCAATAGGTGTGTTTGTGTCATTGGATGATCAATTAGGTCATTTTCGTCCTCCCTAGGCTTATTCTTGTCCAATTAGGAATTTTAACCAATCTTGTGCATCCAATAAGTTGAGTTGTGTCATTGGATTAACATTTAGGTCATTTTCGTTCTCCCTAGGCTTATTCTTGTCCAATTAGGGTTTTTAACCAATCTTGTGCATCCAATAAGTTCATTTGTGTTATTGGATTAACATTTAGGTCATAGTCGTTCTCCCTAGGCGTATTCTTGTCCAATTAGGGTTTTTAACCAATCTTGTGCATCCAATAGGTGTGTTTGTGTCATTGGATGATCAATTAGGTCATTTTCGTCCTACCTAGGCATATTCTTGTCTAGTTAGGGTTTTTAACCAATCTTGTGCATCTAATAGGTGTGTTTGTGTCATTGGATGATCAATTAGGTCATTTTCGTCCTTCCTAGGCTTATTCTTGTCCAATTAGGGTTTTTAACCAATCTTGTGCATCCAATAAGTTCATTAGTGTCATTGGATGATCAATTAGATCATTTTCGTCCTCCCTAGGCATGCTCTTGCCCAACTAGGGTTTTTAACCAATCTTGTGCATCCAATAGGTGTGTTTGTGTCATTGGATGATCAATTAGGTCATTTTCGTCCTCCCTAGGCTTATTCTTGTCCGATTAGGGTTTTTAACCAATCTTGTGCATCCAATAAGCTTGTTTGTGTCATTGAATTAATATTTAGGTCATTTTCGTCCTCCCTAGGCATATTCTTGTCCAATTAGGGTTTTTAACCAATCTTGTGCATCAATAGGTGTGTTTGTGTCATTGGATGATCAATTAGGTCATTTTCGTCCTCCCTAGGCTTATTCTTGTCCGATTAGGGTTTTTAACCAATCTTGTGCATCCGATAAGTTTGTTTGTGTCATTGAATTTATATTTTGGTCATGTTCGTCCTCCCTTATGCATATTCTTGTCCAATTAGGGTTTTTAACCAATCTTGTGCATCCAATAGGTGTGTTTGTGTCATTGGATGATCAATTAGGTCATTTTCGTCCTCCCTAGGCTTATTCTTGTCCAATTAGGGTTTTTAACCAATCTTGTGCATCCAATAACTTTGTTTGTGTCATTGAATTAATATTTAGGATATTTTCGTCCTCCCTAGGCATATTCTTGTCCAATTAGGGTTTTTAACCAATCTTGTGCATCCAATAGGTGTGTTTGTGTCATTGGATGATCAATTAGGTAATTTTCGTCCTCCCTAGGCTTATTCTTGTCCAATTAGGGTTTTTAACCAATCTTGTGCTTCAATAGGTGTGTTTGTGTCATTGGATGATCAATTAGGTCATTTTCGTCCTCCCTAGGCTTATTCTTGTCCGATTAGGGTTTTTAACCAATCTTGTGCATCCGATAAGTTTGTTTGTGTCATTGAATTATTATTTAGGTCATGTTCGTCCTCCCTTATGCATATTCTTGTCCAATTAGGGTTTTTAACCAATCTTGTGCATCCAATAGGTGTGTTTGTGTCATTGGATGATCAATTAGGTCATTTTCGTCCTCCCTAGGCTTATTCTTGTCCAATTAGGGTTTTTAACCAATCTTGTGCATCCAATAACTTTGTTTGTGTCATTGAATTAATATTTAGGACATTTTCGTCCTCCCTAAGCATATTCTTGTCCAATTAGGGTTTTTAACCAATCTTGTGCATCCAATAGGTGTGTTTGTGTCATTGGATGATCAATTAGGTCATTTTTGTCCTCCCAAGGCTTATTCTTGTCCAATTAGGGTTTTTAACCAATCTTGTGCATCCAATAAGTTCATTTGTGTCATTGGATTAACATTTAGGTCATTTTCGTCCTCCCTAGGCATATTCTTGTCCAATTAGGGTTTTTAACCAATCTTGTGCATCCAATAGGTGTGTTTGTGTCATTGGATGATCAATTAGGTCATTTTCTTCCTCCCTATGCTTATTCTTGTCCAATTAGGGTTTTTAACCAATCTTGTGCATCCAATAAGTTGAGTTGTGTCATTGGATTAACATTTAGGTCATTTTCGTCCTCCCTAGGCATATTCTTGTCCAATTAGGGTTTTTAACCAATCTTGTGCATCCAATAGGTGTGTTTGTGTCATTGGATGATCAATTAGGTCATTTTCGTCCTCCCTAGGCTTATTCTTGTCCAATTAGGGTTTTTAACCAATCTTGTGCATCCGATAAGTTTGTTTGTGTCATTGAATTAATATTCAGGTCATTTTCGTCCTCCCTAGGCTTATTCTTGTCCAATTAGAGTTTTTAACCAATCTTGTGCATCCAATAGGTGTATCTGTGTCATTGGATGATCAATTAGGTCATTTTCGTCCTCCCTAGGCATATTCTTGTCCAATTAGGGTTTTTAACCAATCTTGTGCATCCAATAGGTGTGTTTGTGTTATTGGATGATCAATTAGGTCATTTTCGTCCTCCCTAGGCTTATTCTTGTTCAATTAGGGTTTTTAACCAATCTTGTGCATCCAATAGGTTTGTTTGTGTCATTGGATGATCAATTTGGTCATTTTCGTCCTCCCTAGGCTTATTCTTGTCCAATTAGGGTTTTTAACCAATCTTGTGCATCCAATAGTTGTGTTTATGTCATTGGATGATCAATTAGGTCATTTTCGTCTTCCCTAGGCTTATTCTAGTCCAATTAGGGTTTTTAACCAATCTTGTGCATCCAATAAGTTCATTTGTGTCATTGGATTAACATTTAGGTCATTTTCGTCCTCCTTAGGCATATTCTTGTTCAATTAGGGTTTTTAACCAATCTTGTGCATCCAATAGGTGTGTTTGTGTCATTGGATGATCAATTAGGTCATTTTCGTCCTCCCTAGGCTTATTCTTGTCCAATTAGGGTTTTTAACCAATCTTGTGCATCCAACAGGTGTGTTTGTGTCATTGGATGATCAATTTGGTCATTTTCGTCCTCCCTAGGCTTATTCTTGTCCAATTAGGGTTTTGAACCAATCTTGTGCATCCAATAGGTGTGTTTGTGTCATTGGATGATCAATTAGGTCTTTTTCATCCTCCCTAGGCTTATTCTTGTCCAATTAGGGTTTTTAACCAATCTTGTGCATCCAATAGGTGTGTTTGTGTCATTGGATGATCAATTAGGTCATTTTCGTCCTCCCTAGGCTTATTCTTGTTCAATTAGGGTTTTTAACCAATCTTGTGCTTCCAATAAGTTGAGTTGTTTCATTGGATTAACATTTAGGTCATTTTCGTCCTCCCTAGGCTTATTCTTGTCCAATTAGGGTTTTTAAGCAATCTTGTGCATCCATTAAGGTCATTTGTGTCATTGGATTTACATTTAGGTCATTTTCGTCCTCCCTAGGCATTTTCTTGTCCAATTAGGGTTTTTAACCAATCTTGTGCATCCAATAGGTGTGTTTGTGTCATTGGATGATCAATTAGGTCATTTTCGTCCTCCCTAGGCTTATTCTTGTCCAATTAGGGTTTTTAACCAATCTTGTGCATCCAATAGGTGTGTTTGTGTCATTGGATGATCAATTAGGTCATTTTCGTCCTCCCTAGGCTTATTCTTGTTCAATTAGGGTTTTTAACCAATCTTGTGCTTCCAATAAGTTGAGTTGTTTCATTGGATTAACATTTAGGTCATTTTCGTCCTCCCTAGGCTTATTCTTGTCCAATTAGGGTTTTTAAGCAATCTTGTGCATCCAATAAGGTCATTTGTGTCATTGGATTTACATTTAGGTCATTTTCGTCCTCCCTAGGCATTTTCTTGTCCAATTAGGGTTTTTAACCAATCTTGTGCATCCAATAGGTGTGTTTGTGTCATTGGATGATCAATTAGGTCATTTTCGTCATCCCAAGGCTTATTCTTGTCCAATTAGGGTTTTTAACCAATCTTGTGCATCCAATAGGTGTGTTTGTGTCATTGGATGATCAATTAGGTCATTTTCGTCCTCCCTAGGCTTATTCTTGTTCAATTAGGGTTTTTAACCAATCTTGTGCATCCAATACGTTTGTTTGTATCATTGGATGATCAATTTGGTCATTTTCGTCCTCCCTAAGCTTATTCTTGTCCAATTAGGGTTTTTAACCAATCTTGTGCATCCAATAGGTGTGTTTGTGTCATTGGATGATCAATTAGGTCATTTTCGTCCTCCCTAGGCTTATTCTTGTCCAATTAGGGTTTTTAACCAATCTTGTGCATCCAATAACTTTGTTTGTGTCATTGAATTAATTTTTAGGTCATTTTCCTCCTCCCTAGGCATATTCTTGTCCAATTAGGGTTTTTAACCAATCTTGTGCATCCAATAGGTGTGTTTGTGTCATTGGATGATCAATTAGGTCATTTTCGTCCTCCCTAGGCTTATTCTTGTCCAATTAGGGTTTTTAACCAATCTTGTGCATCCAATAAGTTCATTTCTGTCATTGGATTAACATTTAGGTCATTTTCGTCCTTCCTAGTCATATTCTTGTCCAATTAGGGTTTTTAACCAATCTTGTGCTTCCAATAGGTGTGTTTGTGACATTGGATGATCAATTAGGTCATTTTCGTCCTCCCTAAGCTTATTCTAGTCCAATTAGGGTTTTTAACCAATGTTGTGCATCCAATAGGTGTGTTTGTGTCATTGGATTAACATTTAGGTCATTTTCGTCCTCCCTAGGCTTGTTCTTGTCCAATTAGGGTTTTTAACCAATCTTGTGCATCCAATAGGTGTGTTTGTGTCATTGGATGATCAATTAGGTCATTTTCGTCCTCCCTAGGCTTATTCTTGTCCAATTAGGGTTTTTAACCAATCTTGTGCATCCAATGAGTTCATTTGTATCATTGAATGATCAATTAGGTCATTTTCGTCCTCCCTAGGAATATTCTTGTCCAATTAGGGTTTTTAACCAATCTTGTGCATCCAATAGGTGTGTTTGTGTCATTGGATGATCAATTAGGTCATTTTCGTCCTCCCTAGGCTTATTCTTGTCCAATTAGGGTTTTTAACCAATCTTGTGCATCCAATAGGTGTGTTTGTGTCATTGGATGATCAATTAGGTCATTTTCGTCCTCCCTAGGCTTATTCTTGTCCAATTAGGGTTTTTAACCAATCTTGTGCATCCAATAAGTTCATTTGTGTCATTGGATGATCAATTAGGTCATTTTTGTCCTCCCTAGGCTTATTCTTGTCCAATTAAGGTTTTTAACCAATCTTGTGCATCCAATAAATTTGTTTGTGTCATTGAATTAATATTTAGGTCATTTTCGTCCTCCCTAGGCATATTCTTCTCCAATTAGGGTTTTTAACCAATCTTGTGCATCCAATAAGTTTGTTTGTGTCATTGAATTCATATTTAGGTCATTTTCGTCCTCTCTAGGCATCATCTTGTCCAATTAGGGTTTTTAACCAATCTTTTGCATCCAATAGGTGTGTTTGTGTCATTGGATGATCAATTAGGTCATTTTCGTCCTCCCTAGGCTTATTCTTGTCCAATTAGGGTTTTTAACCAATCTTGTGCATCCAATAACTTTGTTTGTGTCATTGAATTAATATTTAGGTCTCTTTCGTCCTCCCTAGGCATCATCTTGTCCAATTAGGGTTTTTAACCAATATTTTGCATCCAATAGGTGTGTTTGTGTCATTGGATGATCAATTAGGTCATTTTCATCCTCCCTAGGCTTATTCTTGTCCAATTAGGGTTTTTAACCAATCTTGTGCATCCAATAGGTGTGTTTGTGTCATTGGATTAACATTTAGGTCATTTTCGTCCTCCCTAGGCTTATTCTTGTCCAATTAGGGTTTTGAACTAATCTTGTGCATCCAATAGGTGTGTTTGTGTCATTGGATGATCAATTAGGTCATTTTCGTCCTCCCTAGGCTTATTCTTGTCCAATTAGGGTTTTTAACCAATCTTGTGCATCCAATAAGTTCATTTGTGTCATTGGATTAACATTTAGGTCATTTTCGTCCTCCCTAGGAATATTCTTGTCCAATTAGTGTTTTTAACCAATCTTGTGCATCCAATAGGTGTGTTTGTGTCATTGGATGATCAATTAGGTCATTTTCGTCCTCCCTAGGCTTTTTCTTGTCCAATTAGGGTTTTTAACCAATCTTGTGCATCCAATAGGTGTGTTTGTGTCATTGGATGATCAATTAGGTCATTTTCGTCCTCCCTAGGCTTATTCTTGTCCAATTAGGGTTTTTAACCAATCTTGTGCATCCAATAACTTTGTTTGTGTCATTGAATTAATATTAATGTCATTTTCGTCCTCCCTAGGCATATTCTTGTCCAATTAGAGTTTTTAACCAATCTTGTGCATCCAATAAGTTGAGTTGTGTCATTGGATTAACATTTAGGTCATTTTCGTCCTCCCTAGGCATATTCTTGTCCAATTAGGGTTTTTAACCAATCTTGTGCATCCAATAGGTGTGTTTGTGTCATTGGATGATCAATTAGGTCATTTTCGTCCTCCCTAGGCTTATTCTTGTCCAATTAGGGTTTTTAACCAATCTTGTGCATCCAATAGGTGTGTTTGTGTCATTGGATGATCAATTAGGTCATTTTCGTCCTCCCTAGGCTTATTCTTGTCCAATTAGGGTTTTTAACCATTCTTGTGCATCCAATAGGTGTGTTTGTGTCATTGGATGATCAATTAGGTCATTGTTGTCCTCCCTAGGCTTATTCTTGTCCAATTAGGGTTTTTAACCAATCTTGTGCATCCAATAGGTGTGTTTGTGTCATTGGATGATCAATTAGGTCATTTTCGTCCTCCCTAGGCTTATTCTTGTCCAATTAGGGTTTTTAACCAATCTTGTGCATCCAATAGGTGTGTTTGTGTCATTGGACGATCAATTAGGTCATTTTCGTCCTGCCTAGGCTTATTCTTGTCCAATTAGGGTTTTTAACCAATCTTGTGCATCCAATAGGTGTGTTTGTGTCATTGGATGATCAATTAGGTCATTTTTGTCCTCCCTAGGCTTATTCTTGTCCAATTAGGGTTTTTAACCAATCTTGTGCATCCAATAAGTTCATTTGTGTCATTGGATAATCAATTAGGTCATTTTCGTCCTCCCTAGGCTTATTCTTGTCCAATTAGGGTTCTTAACCAATCTTGTGCTTCCAATAGGTGTGTTTGTGTCATTGGATGATCAATTAGGTCATTTTCGTTCTCCCTAGGCTTATTCTTCTCGAATTAGTGTTTTGAACCAATCTTGTGCATCCAATAAGTTCATTTGTGTTATTGGATTAACATTTAGGTCATATTCGTCCTCCCTAGGCATATTCTTGTCCAATTAGGGTTTTTAACCAAACTTTTGCATCCAATAGGTGTGTTTGTGTCATTCGATGATCAATTAGGTCATTTTCGTCCTCCCTAGGCATATTCTTGTCCAATTAGGGTTTTTAACCAATCTTGTGCATCCAATAGGTGTGTTTGTGTCATTGGATGATCAATTAGGTCATTTTCGTCCTCCCTAGGCTTATTCTTGTCCAATTAGGGTTTTTAACCAATCTTGTGCATCCAATAAGTTCATTTGTGTCATTGGATGATCAATTAGGTCATTTTCGTCCTACCTAGGCATATTCTTGTCCAGGTAGGGTTTTTAACCAATCTTGTGCATCCAATATGTGTGTTTGTGTCATTGGATGATCAATTAGGTCATTTTCGTCCTCCCTAGGCTTATTCTTGTCCAATTAGGGTGTTTAACCAATCTTGTGCATCCAATAAGTTAATTTGTGTCATTGGATTAACATTTAGGTCATTTTCGTCCTCCCTAGGCATATTCTTGTCCAATTAGGGTTTTTAACCAATCTTGTGCATCCAATAGGTGTGTTTGTGTCATTGGATGATCAATTAGGTCATTTTCGTCCTCCCTATGCTTATTCTTGTCCAATTAGGGTTTTTAACCAATCTTGTGCATCCAATAAGTTTGTTTGTTTCATTGAACTAATATTTAGGTCATTTTCGTCCTCCCTAGGCATATTCTTGTCCTATTAGGGTTTTTAACCAATCTTGTGCATCCAATAGGTGTGTTTGTGTCATTGGATGATCAATTAGGTCATTTTCGTCCTCCCTAGGCTTATTCTTGTCCAATTAGGGTTTTTAACCAATCTTGTGCATCCAATAAGTTAATTTGTGTCATTGGATTAACATTTAGGTCATTTTCGTCCTCCCTAGGCATATTCTTGTCCAATTAGGGTTTTTAACCAATCTTGTGCATCCAATAGGTGTGTTTGTGTCATTGGAAGATCAATTAGGTCATTTCCGTCCTCCCTATGCTTATTCTTGTCCAATTAGGGTTTTTAACCAATCTTGTGCATCCAATAAGTTTGTTTGTTTCATTGAACTAATATTTAGGTCATTTTCGTCCTCCCTAGGCATATTCTTGTCCAATTAGGGTTTTTAACCAATTTTGTGCATCCAATAGGTGTGTTTGTGTCATTGGATGATCAATTAGGTCATTTTCGTCCTCCCTAGGCTTATTCTTGACCAATTAGGGTTTTTAACCAATCTTGTGCATCCAATAAGTTGAGTTGTGTCATTGGATTAGCATTTAGGTCATTTTCGTCCTCCCTAGGCTTATTCTTGTCCAATTAGGGTTTTTAACCAATCTTGTGCATCCAATAAGTTCATTTGTGTTATTGGATTAACATTTAGGTCATTTTCGTTCTCCCTATGCATATTCTTGTCCAATTAGAGATTTTAACCAATCTTGTGCATCCAATAGGTGTGTTTGTGTCATTGAATGATCAATTAGGTCATTTTCGTCCTTTCTATGCTTATTCTTGTTCAATTAGGGTTTTTAACCAATCTTGTGCATCCAATAGGTGTGTTTGTGTCATTGGATGATCAATTAGGTCATTTTCGTCCTCCCTAGGCTTATTCTTGTCCAATTAGGGTTTTTAACCAATCTTGTGCATCCAATAGGTGTGTTTGTGTCATTGGATGATCAATTAGGTCATTTTCGTCCTCCCTAGGCTTATTCTTGTCCAATTAGGGTTTTTAACCAATCTTGTGCATCCAATAACTTTGTTTGTGTCGTTGAATTAAAATTTAGGTCATTTTCGTCCTCCCTAGGCATATTCTTGTCCAATTAGGGTTTTTAACCAATCTTGTGCATCCAATAGGTGTGTTTGTGTCATTGGATGATCAATTAGGTCATTTTCGTCCTCACTAGGCTTATTCTTGTCCAACTAGTGTTTTAAACCAATCTTGTGCATCTAATAGGTGTGTTTGTGTCATTGGATGATCAATTAGGTCATTTTCGTCCTCCCTAGGCTTATTCTTGTCCAATTAGGGTTTTTAACCAATCTTGTGCATCCAATAGGTGTGTTGGTGTCATTGGATGATCAATTAGGTCATTTTTGTCCTCCCTAGGCTTATTCTTCTCCAATTAGGGTTTTTAACCAATCTTGTGCATCCAATAGGTGTGTTTGTGTCATTGGATGATCAATTAGGTCATTTTCGTCCTCCCTAGGCTTATTCTTGTCCAATTAGGGTTTTTAACCAATCTTGTGCATCCAATAAGTTCATTTGTGTCATTGGATTAACATTTAGGTCATTTTCGTCCTCAATAGGCATATTCTTGTCCAATTAGGGTTTTTAACCAATCTTGTGCATCCAATAGGTGTGTTTGTGGCAATGGATGACCAATTAGGTCATTTTCGTCCTCCCTAGGCTTATTCTTGTCCAATTAGGGTTTTTAACCAATCTTGTGCATCCAATAGGTGTGTTTGTGTCATTGGATGATCAATTAGGTCATTTTCGTCCTCCCTAGGCTTATTCTTGTCCAATTAGGGTTTTTAACCAATCTTGTGCATCCAATAGGTGTGTTTGTGTCATTTGATGATCAATTAGGTCATTTTCGTCATCCCTATGGTTATTCTTGTCCAATTAGGGTTTTTAACCAATCTTGTGCATCCAATAACTTTGTTTGTGTCATTGAATTAATATTTAGGTCATTTTCGTCCTCCCTAGGCATATTCTTGTCCAATTAGGGTTTTTAACCAATCTTGTGCATCCAATAAGTTTGTTTGTGTCATTG